>OU618547.1:23828451-24068451 GCA_914829495.1 Eilema sororculum
AATGATGACCAAAGGCTCATGATGTCAAGACCACAAGGTACGAGTACCTTGCACCAAGGAACATAGCACGCATTTAGGAGCTAGGGTAATGTTGGAATTCCCCACCTAACTTGCAAGAATTAAGGCATTTTGCTCTTTAATTTTTTCTTAGTTTTCTCGCTTATTATATATTGCTTAGTTCAACTTCAAATATTGCTTACTAAGCAATATATGAAGTTGAACTCCCGAAAAGTGAAAGAAGTATGAGTCGTGGATTTAGGAGAACAGCCGGGAGCCGCGGCCGCGCTATTAGTGCTACAAATGGCTCTTGCTAATACCACAGAATAGATAATAGTACTAGCGTACTAATACTTAACGCGGCTGATTGCGCTTTTTCACCCTCTGACTCTTAAACTTTTGTAAAAATACTTTCACGGCTGAATGCTAGACCTTATTATCACCATTGAAGAACATACCTGCAACCTTAGGACATTAATCTTCGCTAAACTAATTATTTATGACGGGCTGCGTGCAGAGCTCACTCTGCATCGCGCTTGGCATGTAGGTAGATACATCATTCACTATATCACGAGGGCGAGCACATACTCGTAGTAGACTATTAAAATTATCCTGGCCATTATGAGAAGCTAACAGAAATGAAAAAAATGTTTCTAATAGAATCTGTGCCAGGCAGCTTACTGTTGCTAATAACAGTCGATACGAATCCCTTCAAGGCTTTTAATATTATACACCATTATATCAATCCCCTATCCGAGACGTCGTAGACGAGAGCTCCGCTGTAAAGGCTTATTGTATAAAATATTGCCTTATTTTACTTTGTACCTGTATTAATATTTTAAAGTTATTAAAGTAAGTACCTCCTTTGTAGCAACCCGAGTATTAAATATTTCTTAGAACGACTACCATTGGAAATATTGAGGCGTGAAATCGTACCAGTCGCCAAGTGCCACGGACTGACCGAGAGCGGAAATTCGAGCTGAGAGTGTCTCGGACAGCTCTGTGACCAACGTCGTACGGTACGTTCTGGGAATCACCATCGTGTGGAGCGACTACCAAGCCTACTATGTACGCGTACCTGTGTTAAGTTTGAGCAAAGTTAAAGTAGGTACTAGGATCGTTCCACTGTTCAGGTACACGCGTTTATAAAACGTTCTACATTAACATAGACTACTGCATAACATACTCACTATTTATGTTTAAAACAAATCTTTGAAAACTAAAAAGAAATGAAGTTTGTTACTTCGAATTTTTGCTTTCAAACTTTGTAAGGGACAATCAACCTCATTCGAAGATGGAGTTAGATAATAATTATTGAAACTCTTCAACAGCTAGTAAACTGAGGTTAATTTATTTCATAGTTTCATCTCTCATATGGCTCGAGCAGTGGCCAGCCATTATGTAAAAGAGAGAACTGAAATATAAAGCCTTGCTGTACAAAGGTTACGCCCGATCGCCGGCACCTCCGACCTCTCCACTCGTCCACTATATGTATTGCTTACTGCGCTGCTTGGAATGTGTCCAGCGTCCCCGCCGTCGCCGCCTCGCGAACTGTCGGCACCGAGCGCGCCTGGCGCACGCCGAGGTCGCGTCGTGAACATATGGCCGCTAGGCACGCCCACTCATCTAATATTTCTTCTTCCTCTTAGCGTTAATCCCAGTCGTATCTGAATCTTTTCGGCGTCTGTAGCGCGCTTTACTTTTATATGGCTCATCTAATGTTTATCTGATAGTAATAGTTTTTCGGATAGTACACATTTGTCTGGGAAATGTAAGGTGACCTGCTAAGGCGATTGCTATTGCAAAAAGTTACCAGCACCATGCATTAAAAGAATCCTATTTTATATATCTCGAAAGGGCGCCTATAGATGCTAATATTAGTAATGCAATGGAGTTGGTAGTAAGTCGTGTCGGTGGATGCTTTGGCTCTAACAGTTTGTTTACCGCAGCACCAATAAGCCGCAATCAGGAGTCGGGGTTGTGTTGACATCGTAAAGACTCATTAGTGGCGCTCGTTTAGCGTTTAGCGCTAATTGGCGCCGCCCGCCTCCACCCCCGCGCCTGCGCCGCTAGTGGCCGCTTATTAACCGCCGCGGTGCACTGTGTGATCGCCGCGTCGTAGAGGCGCCGCTCGGTGGGGCTAACTGGAAGTACCCGTCGTAACCGGTGGTTAGCACAACGGAACAGCCGTCGCCGTTCATAGAATAGGTTTACCGTACTCACCCTAAACATGTTAATACTTATACGGGGTATCTCTTAGAAAGAGATACTTTGTATGGGGAGCATGGTGGGTTCAATCTGGTTGTATAAAATAGTACGATCCGGGACTAAACTCTTAAATATCTTAGAAAAAGAAAATGGTGAAATATTAACATTTTTGTAATTGAATAATGGGTGGACTATCTACGAAGTAACCATTACAAGCTCCTTTGGCTTGTAAAGTCACTGCGTGGCATATGAACACTTACAACAGAGTATGCAAGATGGACCAAGAAAGAGCGAAAAAAAAGGAAAATAATGAAGTAAACCCTCAGGAAAGAGCCACTTCATAAACTCACTTTTACGTACAGCGTGGAAAATTGCGTTACTAAGCTTTGGTGCACAAACTGCACGCTTGTGCTAGGATAAGCAAGCTACTCTTCACCTATTTGTTATTGACGTCATTTTACCCATAGAGATTCATCAGCAATAGTGTAATAATGTATAGACAAAATAAAATTATTAAATCTGATCTATCTAAGAATTGATAGAGAAGAATATTATAAGCTTCTAGACTCCTTTGGTATTGGAAAACCGTAGTAAACGTTGTGTCGAGAATAACTCTACGTATTTCTCAAGCCTTCGCGTGGTGCGATCAGTGAAAATACTTTCGTCAGTAGCATCGGAAGCTCGTTGGGAGCGCAGGTCGCCGCTCGTTACGTAGTATAGGGATGCGATACAGTGTAATCCTCGCAGATCCTATTACTTGCGTTAACCGCACTCGTCCTCCCCCCGCCCCGCGCCTGCCCCGCGCCGCCCGCGTGCAGACGTGTATGTAACAACGGTGCGGAACAGGGTGCCGTGACCCGTGCGAGCCGCCGCGCAGCTGGTCGTGACGCTGTGCGGCCACGGCCTCGGTGCTGTTGCATGTTGCATGTGATGTATTCCGCAAAATAATATAAATCGTACTACGTCACTCCGCACAAGTCAGCTAGCTCGACCAACGAATTACTCTCTTGTTAGCTCTCGACATTAAATACCAGTATGCGACATTTCATACACATGGAAACATCATTCCTTTACCATTATAATATACCTGCTATAATTGCTTGTTGACCTGAGACGCATCTGGTAAAAAGCACAGCAGCACTTTCCTTGTATAGTACAGTAACGGACAACATCGAGTTATGATTAACTCAACTTGCCTTGCATGAAGCCTATGGTCGCCGACGCGTGCTCACCAGCGCGTGGAAGTAGCCGGGCGACAGTTCACCAAATGTTAAACACATAGACAGTTCGAGGGGCACATAGACAAAATTGTGAAAAACTGCTTCTATAGACTGAAAGTTCTTTATAATATTCGAGAATACTTAAGTGTAGCAATAAGGAAGCAGCTGGTGGACAGTCTCATACTCTCTAAATTTAGTTATAGTGATATAGTATATGGCCCATGTCTACTGGCTAAAACTAAGAACCTAATACAGAGGGTGCAGAATGCGTGTGCTCGTTTCTGTTTCAGAATACCAAGGCGTCATCATATTACACCCTACCTAAATGAACACAATATGTTGAACATGGAAGCAAGGAGGAGGTTGCATTTGGCTACTTTATTATTTGGTGTAATAAATAGCAAAAGACCTACCTATTTATTTGAAAAAATTGTATGGCGCCAGAACCACTATCGTTACTCTGTCAGGTCAGTTACAAACACGATATCTGTTCCAAGGCATAGGACTTCAGCATTCCGGGGATGTCTTAAATATGCTGCAATGAAAATCTGGAACGATTTGCCTCCACCTGTTAGGAACCTAAAAAATAAACAAAATTTTAAATACAAGTATAAAATGTTCCTTGTAAATGAACAAAAAAATATGTACAACACACAACATTCTCTTCCTAAACACTGACCCAATACCTACCGTGCAGTATTGGCTCCCCTACAATATCGCTCCAGTTTCGTGCATCGGTATGCGAACAGCAGAAGGCATTCCCTGTGCTTCAAGTTTCTTGTTGTACCTGGCACGTATGGACTAGTTGCTACACGCTCGCTTGGACCTGTAATGAGTCGAGGGAAGAATTAAGTACCCCGTGATAATGTGTCCTGTCATTAAAATTTTAATAGGTGTTTACTTTAATAGGTGTTTAATACCTTTGTAATATAAATCATATAGTTACTCACCCTATCATGTGGAACACTGTTACTTTTGTATCCCAATATAAATAAATCATGTTAATGGATAGATGACGCGATATTGCTTGATAGCGTCAGGCGGCATTTGAGGTTGGATCTGAAAAACAGTACTGTGGTGGATCGCATTCATCACAGTGTATACTGAGTATCCACACCTATTTGGGAATACAGCGTACATGTTATGTTATAAACCTTATAAAACCGTTAGCTTATTATGCTTTGCCAATCTTGCCACTTGCACCACACACTAATAAGAAAATACTTGCCACGTTTTGTGACACGTCAACAGTCGGTGGAGACCATGGTGGAGACGTCATTCGTCACACCATTATATGTCAGTGTCATGTCACTGTCAGGATTGGCGGGGAGGCTATAGTGTGTTGTCTGTGGTCAGAAAAAAAAAAGTATAATTTAACGATCTTTTTTATTTATTTTGTATTATTTTGTTCTTAAGTTTATTCTGTATACCTAACCAAATATGTAAAAATTGTGCGCTGTGTTTTTAAAATAAAACATTTTTTCTTTCTTTTCTTTCTTTCTATTTAGCCAACGAGCAAATAAATTGCGCAGTTCGTGCAGCGCCATAATTGTTGGCCGTGCGGCGGGCGGGGCCGCGGGGCGCCACGCGGCTCGGCGAGAGAAAAAACAACAGATAGACTGGATTAACTCGCCGGAGAATATTAAATTATTTTGCTTTCGCTTCCAAATGAAATTGCCGGATTAAAATCAATCCAATTGTTGAAATTGCACTTTATCACAAAATAATAATAAAACGTGTGTGCCATTGTTTGCTTTTCATTCCGCAGCGGCTCTATTTCACAACTGGCCGGATTTGCCTGTACTCGCGCGGCCATGGGATAAGGTGTATAATATATACTTCCAACTCGTACGTCCAACCTGCAGATAGCACCAGCGATAAATGGTTGCGTTTATTATAAGTGCTGCTTCAAAATATAACTGCGGTGACATATTGCTTTGATCCCGATACAAGAATTATGGAATTACTTAAAGTTCGCTTCGCTTCGTCGTCGGTTTGATGGAAAATTCTCAACGTAGTCACAGAGGCGCCTGCACACATGACTTTTAACCAAGCTCTTGCTACCTACCTGTATAAGGTCAGGCTGCGCCGAGTGTAGCCTTTCAACGCGCGAATCTACTAAAGTCAGCATGAGAAAGACGTTAACGTACAAATGATCTTAATTTCGATTTTTACCCACTTCCAGTTGATTGTTTGTTTTGGTATTTGGTACACACCTTTAGTTTGAGCAATAATACTATTTAAATCACTAAAACAGTTTCATTTGCTCTTAATATGAGAGTTGTAAGATCATTTTGAGACTTCGTCGTCAAGATATTTACGCTGACTGTGTCTAGTGAAGTTTAAGTGAAACATGCTGATATTTGGATCGAACTTTTAGTTTGAGTTGTAGATGATTCATCCCTGAACATTACATAGATATCCGTATCGACTAATGGATAGCAGAGCACGCGAACTGCTCGTCTCATACCTGAGGGACTGAGGGAGTGATCAGCGGACATTAGCGGCCTGTGGGAATTTCAAATGTGTATCCGAACTTAGTGGTTGCATATTGCTGCGATACTCTATTCTTTGCTTTTTCTATGCACAATACTTTGTTCAAATGCCACTTGGATTAGTGGAAGTTTATTTTAGCGACGGAGCTCTTTCACCCCTATCTAACAATCCCGAATCTGGTATTTATGTTATTAATAAAATTAATTATTCATAAATTTTAAATAATTGTGCAATGTCGTTCAATTAATGCATTTCTCCCAAACAAATAACAATTCATTTATTCATCCATTTACACTTAGTCGCGGGAACAGCGCTGGAACACAAGTACTGCACAAACAACAAATATTTGCGCATTTTAAATTAATGCATTTTATTTTGATTACATCGCTGTCATTTTCCGAACAGTAGGTGTACCTACAATATGCATTCATTTTCAAGACAAAGCTGAACCAAGCGGAACATTAATTAATGTGCACACGACGCGCGACGGCCACCGGAAATTGTCCACCGTACTTTTATTATTTCGTTTGAATCCGCTTGGCTTCAGATCATATCGCTTCGCGTCGAGTGTCGAGGTGGTTTGTATTCATGTATCTGTTAAGTTACTCTTATTGCAGTTAGTTCAGCTATAATGACTGCGCAGACGACGTAACTAAGTTCAACTATTCCTCTACCTCATCACTGCACGCTGCGCGTGATGCAACAGAGCATTTAAATTGATATAATGATATACATCGTCACCAGATCGTCGCCTTCATTTCTTACACTGAATGAATTTCCACAGCGCCAAGAAACGGTTAGTTATTCTGTTAAAGAATCACTTCGCCCCGTTAGTAACGCGCGTACTTGCCCTGCCCGGTATTTGCCCCGTTCGGTACTTGCCCCGCTTGGTACTTGTTAAATAAATTATGCGCTAGCGTCGGGTAATTAATCCGCTTGTGAGTGTCACTGCCGCCGCCGCCGCCTTGAATACACGCTAATCGGACTAGATTGTATCACAAAACTTAGTCGGGTTAGATTTTACGAACCAACTTTTAAACAAAATTAAATTCGCAATTACACCGGTTTGGTATTAGTTTCGTTCGTTCTCAGAATCACGTTGAAAACAGTTTTCAGTTCAAAAATTGCCTTAATTTTTTAAAAGGCATCTTTCCACAGATTTTGTAGAGAAATTTTGTATTATAACCGACTAACTTTTGCCCGCGACTCCGCCCGATGGATGTCGGATCGCGACCAAACATTGCCTATGTCCTTTCTCGAGTTCTAATTTCATCAAAATCGGTTGAATAGTTTAGGCGTGAAAGTGTAACATACAGACAGAGTTACTTTCGTATTTATAATATTAGTGTGGATGCCATCGGCAGCACAATATATGGTGTGATACGCGTCACACAGCACGCGCCACACGGGCTAGTGGCGAGTGGCGCGTGGCGTGGCGCGGGGCCCGAGCCCGCTTGACATTCATTACGTGCGATGGATTGAATTATGTAATGTTTTATTCAGCAGCGCGCGGCGTGCGGCGTCGCGCCGGGACAGGTTTAAAGCCCGCAATCAAAGTATTATCCGTTTCCATCGCGCAATCCCGATATCAAATATTATGACTGTTTCAACCGGGATTTAAACGGATTTACGAAATAAACGATTACTTAACCGCCCGATGGCGGGATTCTCAGTGTAGCAAGTAAGTACACGAAATATATATTTTTAAAATCTTATTGCTAATACAGTTTTAGTTTATCCAATGTTAAGTGATTAGGACATAAAGCTAGCGCTTCTTTGGAATGTGAGGCGATATGGATGTCATGATGACAGCCTCCGTGGCGTGGCGGTAGTGAACGCGACTGCCACGCAGGAGGCGCGGGTTCGATTCCCGCTCAGTGCAAATATTTGTATGCATGAATATGGCTATTTGCATTGGTCTGGGTGTTTCTATGTATAATATGTATGTATTTACAAAAAAAAAAAATGTATTTAAGTATGTTTATCCGCATTCTAGATTCCATAACACAAGCTAGTTAAGCTATGCTTACCATGGGTCTAGATAGCGTGGTGTAGAATGTTGGGAAATATTTATTTATTTATTATTATTTATTTATTTATGGATGTGGGGACCACATTAACATTAAAGAAAAATATGCTGCGCGAGGACAATGGCCGGCCGCCTCATTACGTGGCGCCGGATCGGTACAGTCGCCGCAGAGATTGGCCGCTAAGTATGACGATGTAATAAATATAGGCATCAGAGAAGTTCGTGGGAGGTAGCAGATCGCCACGGCGCCAGGGCACAGTGTGTAATGTGTGTACCAATAACCTCCATCGTCACAGTCTATATTAACGGTTATGAGCTAAAATTAGCAGCACGAGCTTAATGTGCTCGAATAATGGCAAAAGACTCATCCCCTATAATCAAAATCAATACGAGTAGATAGATAGAACTTACCCTCAGAGACCCAGGGCCGCAGGGCCATGGGGCCTCAGGGCCGCAGCGCCACGGTATGGCAAAGCGCTTCTCGAACATAGGTTTATATATTTTTAATTTTGTGAGAAAAAAATTATGAGCACGGGACAGAGTACGAGCGCCCTCTGTCGCGGAAGTACTGGAGACGAGCAGAAAACAGCTCGGACAGAAATATAAGCAGAAGGAGCAAGTACAAATGCGATTACGACAGATCTTTATTTAACTGCCTGCGTTTGAAACTGATCTTCATGAAAGAAAACTCCACTATTAGAAGAAATGTCTCCGAAATTTCTATAACATATGAACAATATTCATACATTGGAGCGTACCCAAGTAGCAGCCCCGTGTATGTGCGATTTTACAGCTGCTACGCTACCCTCTACAAAAGCTACGACGCTCGTAGCTGTGAGCTACAAAGTAATCTCGCAAGAAAAACATGAGATCTTGTTCGCCACCGAGACGCACAAACATTATATTTTATCGCTTTAGGGTCCATAAACGTACGCCGCGCCCATTCTGTACAATATGAGATCCCTAGACCGGTTTAATAAATTTCGTCGACATCTCATTCCGTGTAATTCCGTATGCACACAAATCCCTTCCTCGGCCTTGACCTCCGGCGCAGGCCAAACAAATAAAGTTAAACTCGATCACTTGCTAAAACATCGCCGTGTAAGAGCTCCAGCATCCGATACGTGGCACCGTGCGCACACACGCGCACACACACACGCGCGTATGTGTGCGTGCGGTCGCGTAGTGCTCGGCCGCGTGAAACTTTTATCAGCTCTCCGTGCCTTTCACCGGACGGCGCCGGGGGAGGGCGCGAGGCGTGCGGCGCTGGGGGGGGGGGGGCAGGGGGTGTTCAGCCGTGCTTATGACGTATGTACGCTCCACCGACGTACGTTTAGCGAGTGATTGACGCGGTTAGCGATCGCCATCTACATGACGTATGTGTGTGTGTATGTGCGTGAAGGTACGAACATCGGCGATAAGTTTATAATGTGATACACATTCAATAATGCGTAAGTGAGCGAGAGCCAAAGGACTAGGCTAAATGAGCTTGTAGTTAAATCTTTTTAATAGGTGGCCATGTTGTGTGATATATAGATAACCCACTTAGCGCTGCTTCATTCAAATGCCAATCAACATTCACACGATTTGTCAAGTTCTCTGTCTACCTCTATTATCATACGGTCAGCTATAAAGTTCGGACCACCAGACTCCGTGATCACAACTAACTGAGTACATGCCTTATTCACCTACCCTACCATCAATGTTCATTAACAATGTGCATAGGAAACAATACAAATCAGTGCCATTCTACAATCCACAATAATCCAAACCATTTACCAGAGTCTTACAATAGCACGGAGCGCGCACAATACGCCGCGACAGATGCTACATAAACAGAAATGGACTAAAACGAAATGAATTCACACTATTTTACTGCAAATTGTAGCCGACATGATGACAAAAGAGTGAACGAATATGAAATGTGCGCGAATGAGCGAATAACTAGCGGCGGGATTGTGGTCGCGCCGCGCGTGTCGGCCGCGTGCCGCGCCGCGTCGTGCCGGTCACGCCTGGAGTGTGCAACATTGCGCATTAACACCGCTGCCGCAGCCATCGCTCATAGGCTCGCGTATAATTAAATAATGAGGACAATTTATTTTATACTTCGCTCACAATATTGCGTGATTGCTGTTTAATGTTATAGGCCTGACCCAGTTTGCGCACGAGAGCCCCATTCAAATGTAGGACGACAGCACAGTACGCTGCTCGAGATCAGATTACCGTTGCTGTGTGGAACTTATATTGAACCATGTGCAGGTGACCGCGTGTTGTTCTGTTTATACTATACCCCGTTAACATAGTATGATATTATTCAAAATTTCAGTCCTACAACAATTTCATCGCGGCTCAAGCGTCAAGTACGAGTAGCATGTGGCGCTACACAAAGTGCTTAATGCAAATGAGACAATTCAGTCCGAACGCTTTTGTAAATAGGAACATGGTATCCAAGGCTAATATCGGAGTGAGTGATGTTAAACTGGGGCACTTTCTATTTCAGTGATGGAAAAATGGTTTCCGTTTTTAAGGTTTTATTTAACCTCTGAACTTATGTCGTATACTTTTTTGAAAATGATATTTTTAGTGATTTCTCATTTATTACATAAATTGCATGACGTACGTCCTGAACTATAAAGTAAACGGTGTGTGAACTACATCTGAGAGTTCCTCGAAGAGTAAACAACGCGCTATGAATAAGCGATACGGAGAGCCGCTAACGTTCTGTGGCACATCAGCACCGGCGGCGCGCACACCGTGCAATGTTCACTGTGGATGTGAAAAAATACAGGCTCTCAGCGTCGACTTCACGTGGTGGCACAGACAGTGTTTGGCAGCGATTTCGATTACACAGCGAAACCCGCGCTGAATCGTTAATGGTCCGGGCGCCGCCGCCAAAACTCTTAAGAATTGTTATTTTAAATGTAGTTTGTCCTGAGAAAAACCATCGTGGAATTTAATGTGCGATGAAGTTATTTTAGTTTTAGTAAAGGATGGGAAAAATAATAGTCGGCGTCACACGTCGTCTACCAATTGACACGCGGGGGCTCCACCAAACGTCACACAGTGCACTTTGAAATCAAATCGGTATCGTGCTTGCTGATCACGGGTGCATTGCTCCGAGACCATCAGGGTGCGCTTGTGACTCGTGCTGTTGTACGTTATACTCAACTATAGATGTGTTATTCGAAATTAAATTAATGAGGGTTACGCTCACACTCACGGTCACGAGTTTTGAAATATTGTCATAACTGTAATTACGGCGTTTCGCTACAGAATAACAGTCTCGGATCTTTCTGTCTGTGGAACAATCGAATCATTCAGTACTCCCTACAATTGATTTGAAGGGCCTCCTTGCTTCCTGTCCCTCATTATGCAAAGAGAGGGAGAAAATATTGATGAGATACTTAGAATGGCCTTGCCGTAATTTTTTCAAGTTTCATTCATTGCTCACAGCCTATTGCCAGTTTTATTTGTGAATTATTTATTTGTTGTAATATTATCAGTTTAAATATTCTATTGCGTATGTTGTGTCACACTAGGATTCGGTATATGCTGCTGCAGGAACTTATCGCCTCTTCAGAATATCGTGCGATAACCAATACGTAACGTTGTATTTTTTGATTTTCAAAAAACCTTTAATAAATTATTTTCCCAATACTGGCGTAGTAGTTATAAATTTGATCAGCTAACACCAGGACGATCTCACTTATTATTTCATATCTGTCCCGTGTACACGTCATTGTGTACAACACTAGAGCGTGCACTAACTCCGCACAACTCCGCGCCGACCGCCGCGCCGCGGAGCCGAGTGGCGCTCTTTTGTCGGCGACAGCTGTACTTTAATAAACAGCGGATACGCGCCCATTGTGCACCTTCGCCGTGTGGCTGGTACGTTGTACATACAAGCCGACCACTACTCCGGCTTTGCACCCGATTGTGTTCTTATCGCACCGCAATAAGGTTTAAATTAGCGCCGACGTCTGTGTGTCGTGTCGAGGACACAATGGGAGTGGGACAACAGGCCGCAGCACAAGTTTTAATTAATCCGCGTGAAGCGAGCGCGCTGGGTCCCCGCCGCCCCTCGCCGACCCGACGACACGGTCAGATTTTTTCAACAACATGTAAATAGGTAGTTGCCGCTCACTAGCTAGCTAAAATAGCTTCCACACTATACTTTATTTACGATATGCATATTCTAGTTGAGGCGCTCGGTAGTCATTGTTGAGAGTACAGCGATACGATCACTCCGAGGTTGATCCGCTGCGAAGCGCGTGAAGTGGCTGTGATCCAATCAGTTGGTGGTCAATGCGGTGGCCACAGACAGCCCGCGCCGCTCAACTCACCGCGCTATTAACTCAATCGTACATTAAATCAGGAAGCTCTTTCAGGTGGTCGGGAGTGGAGGAGGAGGGTGAAGGAAGTGCGCGACTGTCTTCGGTGTGAGTTGTCACACTTCGCATCCACCACGGCTGAACAAAACGAAACGATGAAACGTAATAAAGATGCCAAAAGTCAAAAATGGTGATAGCTTAATGGGTGAGGTGTCGGAGTTGACCACGATGGACCATGGTCGAAAGCCGAACAAATAAAATTTCCTATCAAACCAAGGCGTGTTGCTACTTACAAATCGATATTATCTGATAAAATTTGTAGGTTCAGTGCGATGCGATGATCCATTGCAGTTTTCAAGGTGGCATATTTTCTTTAAGAACCGACCTTAAGACGACATTCAGTGTCGATGGCCGGTCGTGCCCGCGGGGCGGCGAGGGCGCCCGTCTTCGCGCTCAACCAAACTATTTATTACCCCTGCCTACCTCCTCGCCCCCGTAGCCTCCCTTACACTGCTCCGCGTCTCTAATGCCGGGTTTACACGCTTGCCAAGCCTTGGCAAGTCTCGACAATCACAAGCGTGTAAAGAAGGCGTTTGGCTTGGCTTGCGTGAGCTTGTCGGCGCTTGCCTACAAGCTCACGCAAGCCTAATAATTTATTTTTGCTCATGCTAAAAAAATAAAAACCGGCCAAGTGCGAGTCGGACTCGCCCATAAAGGGTTCCGCAGCATTAAGTAATATAATATAAAAATTCTTGTAGTTCATTAAATGTTTTGTTTTTAGAATTTTTTGAGTTAATTGAATGAGCCTAGTGGTATGGTTATTGGACTGCTGAGACGAGGTCTCGAGTTCGATCCCAGGTTTACCATCTCACACACCAATGACTTTTCGATGGTTTTCGAAATTATGTGTGTATTTATCGCAGGTATATAAGTGCCCGGTTAATGGCAATAGGCTCGCCACCTATTACATTGGGACCTAAACATAAACTGGCGAAATGTGGGTGCTAGCACCTCTGCCCACCCCTTCGGGGAATACAGGTGTGAGTTTATGTTTATGTTATGTTAAATTGAATGAAAGGCGAAAATTGCGGTTTATGATGTATTAAAAAAACTACTTACTAGATCTCGTTCAAACCAATTTTCGTTGGAAGTTTGCATAGTGTATACCATTAGAAAAAAACAATGTTAGAAACCTCAATAGCATTTTTGAAGACCTATCTATAAATACCCCACACGTATGGGTTTAATGAAAAAAATTTTTTTTGTACGGACGGACAGACAGACAGACATGATGAATCTATAAGGGTTCCGTTTTTGCCATTTGGCTACGGAACCCTAAAAATGAGGTCTGGTCGAATGAGGAGAGTCTTTCGTTTCTGGAGAAAGATGCAAATCATAAAGATAAGAAGAAACAAGCAGATGCATGGATTCGTCTTGTTGAACTTATCGGAGGGCCAGTGAAGCATTTAAAAATTAAAAAAGTACTTTTCGCTAGCACTTTCCTTTTTTTTGTTTCACTTTGCTTGCATTTCAAATAAAAGTACGTTAAACCAAATGCAATTGCCGTGACAAGTTCGGTGTCCGCCATGCTTGGAGGTAGGTTGCAGACTGATCCATTTACAAGCGTGTAAACGCTTTCCAAACGCCAAACGAGATTTGTGATGCCTTGGGGCTGTTTGCCGTTTGCCAAGGCTTGGCAAGCGTGTAAACCCGGCATAATGTATAATTCAGCCCTCGCACACCTCAACCCTTCCCATAAAAAAAAGACAATTCAATAGCGCTTAAATCCATTTTACAAATGAGAGTAATTATGCCATCAACACTGGCCTATAGAGGACTGAAGACCTGAGAAGAGTAGCTAGCAGCTGGAATAGTATTTGCTTGCAATAGGCTGATGATTGATTAAATGGACTTCGTTAGATAACATAATTTGGTCTATATTAATAGACTACTTACAGAATAATTACTATGACTATAATATCTGCTCTATAACTCTATAACCGACTGCAAACGTCGACGTAGCTGGCTAAACGGAGTTCGCGCTCGAGCTCGCCCTAATTCATAGCGCTAGCCAATATTGCAGCCAATTTAGCTTACGTCTATCGAAATATTCCGAGCGGCCGACAGCAGCACTCCGACGTCGATAAATCTGGGCCAGTGCTCGCGACTGACGTCTTTAATGTTTTATGTATGAGAGAATGTCGAGAGGCATTTGATAGCATCATCGGACGCCACAGTACACGACTATATCACCCTCGGCCTAATTCATCAATCTAACAATGGAAGATATGTACAGTCAGAGTCATGAAAATCTTGACCACATATTCTCAAAATGATCTGAAAATTCGTATTAAGAGCAAATCAAACTGTTTTATTGATTTATTATGATATTATTGTCTGAACTAAAGGTGTGAATCAAATATCAGAACAATCGGTCAACTGGTAGGGGGTAAATAACTAAATTAAGATCATTTTAAGCACTTTATTCGTGAACATCTTTCTGATGCTGACTGTACATACCTACGGTAGGTAAAATATCGCACTTTTGTCATGGACTAATTAATAGTCGCATCACCAAAGGAGTAAAGTTACAAATACTAGCTGTAGAACTAAGTGAACTCTTGTACTTGTGCGGCCGGCGTGACGCGACGCGGCTTGCGTCCGGAACTAAACCTGTCTCACGCGGTACGCACGTCACGCACAATCTCGCCGAGGCTGAGCTAGCGGCATGCCGCGGCGCCGCTCACTGTGCGACATGTACAATAATTACTAAGTTACCTACTTGCCAGGCCGGCCCGTGGTCTTGCGGGAAACTCTATCTATACATTTCTAGTTTTGTGAGTGAGTTTCGTTGTCTAGAAAGTACTGATTCACTCGGCGTGTCGCGGGATGCGCGCTGCCACCTGCGCTTCATAATAAAGGTTTTATTGTAAAGCACTGCTCTCGGAAACGCTCATCTCAGGCAATTAGACGACCGCAGAGATTAATTACTTTCCACGGTGAATGTATAGCCGGGTCGGTGGTCTCCTGGGCAAACACCATTCAAAGAACTTATACCGGCTACAAAATCATTGTGGTAAATGATTGTACCGTAACAATAAATATAATTATAATCATGTTTGGTATTTGGTCGGTGAAAAGTCAACCACTTTACGACTGTCACAAGAGGTGGGGTAGGCAGACCATCCCATTCCAAATATCTACTCTAGACTAACACTAACTAGTTACAGAAAACTTGCTCCAGTTAGCGTCTCCAATGTACCTTTCTTTGAACAAGTATTTAAACTCAGCCAAAGGCACTTTCAAACTTGTGATTTAGTTAAGTAACAGTAATTAACGCAAAGGAGATGGAAAACGGTGGGCCCAAATGTAATAAGTTGAGATATGATCTAAAAAATTAGTCATATTTTTGTATCTTAGAATATGAAAAATCACCTCAATTCTCAATCTGGAAGCGGAGAAATATGAGAAAATAGTTATCGTGAGATTTTCAATTTAGTAATCGATTATACTAATACATTTGTAGTAAATAATTAACTAAAAGTAATTAAATGCACTATATATACTCACATGCAATATAGTGCATATAATTACAGTCATATTATTAAATCAAATATCAATTAATACTGAAAAACCAATATTAATTAATGATTATATTATCGATTTCATATCGATTCAAATCTCTCTTATATTTTTGTAGTCTATCTATGTCACTGACATTAGACAACATTGACACTAGACAGTTGCTGACTGTTTTTGTTTGCTCACTCGTTTCGTGTTATCCGATGCGTTTTGAGTGCTTTCCCGATTATTCGTCATTTTTTACGACAACTGCTTTCTGCTTTGTATTTTACGGATTCTGACCCTGCCTTCGTTGTACGACCCTTGCTTTCACATTGACATTGGACACCGAAGATCGCTCACACGTTTGACTTGGAATAGTTCTGTTGTTTTGGATTTTACCGCCGGCTTGTGGATTGGATATTATTGAAACTATGGATCGCTGTGTGAATTGTGGGATATCCACTGGTTACTGCAATATCCTGGGCCAACGACCCTTACACGATGAAACAATTCTGTCAATGATTCGGCAATAGCTTGCACCTCAGTCTGTAAGTAAATATAACCTCATCTAACCAGCTACCATCCTGACAGGATCCCGACATTTTAATTATAATAGAAGGCGAATAAAACACTATATTAAATGATTTTTTATTTTATTTTAGACATCTTTTCCCTATCTCCTTACCTGTTACCTACCTATCGCTTGAAGTCGTTGACGTTCATTCATAATGATTTTTCAAACATTTTCTAGTCAATATAATAACTATTAGTGCAAAAGAACACATTTTGCACTTCAGGAATCAGCTATTAGTTAAAGATTGTAACATAACCTCACTTTTACATAATCTCTTATAGGGTGAACTCTCCTAGTATCGGCCTCCTCCTAGTATCGGCCTTTTCGAGTAAACAGAACATAACTATAAAAATAACCCTAAAAATATGATAGTTTTTATGCAAACAGCGACTCTATACCCATACGCATAACGTCCCAAGTTCTGGTGCGGGTGCTTCAAAATTTGAACGTTCAGTTGGCACTAGAGTAAATGCGCGTACGGACATGGGTCGTGTAGTGGGCATTGCCGAGTCAAATCCCGGAGTCTACGCATGGAGTTGGTAAGTGTTTCAATGGAATTAAAAATACGTACGGTATTTTATATTACTGGTTATTGATGAAAAATATTCCAAGTTGAAGATTTAAATAAAATATGACTCGGTTGAAATGTACTATTATATTAATAATTATAGATCGGTTACAATATTATAATTAGCACTGTACGTGTGTCGCTAGCCGATGCTGTAGGCGAGTGTTGTCTCGCGGCCGGCGCGGCCGCCGGCCGCCGACTCGATCAGCTGTCCTTTCCTCCCGCTCCCCCCGCCGCGCCACTGCTCGTTCACGCGTGTGATGCGTGAACATCCTCCGGCGCGTTGAAAGCCATAGCTTTCAACAAGTAGACGAGGTGGGGAGACTGGATTCAGCCCGCTCCGCTTCGTTATCATCTTTAGACTGAGAAGTTGGCAAAAGACATAGCCTGTTGACCGCTCTTCGTATAGTGCCCCTTGGGGTAGTGACGTCAGCCACCCTGCTGATGCCGTCGGCCCCTGGATAGAGGCGAGACACGCGCCCCAGCCGCCATTGTAATGGCGGTACGTTGTCCTCCTTCAGGATAACCACGTCCCCGCAGGTGAGCCCTTGCTCTCCAGTGCGCCACTTGGTGCGCTGCTGCAGCTCAGAGACGTACTCCCGGCGCCATCTCTCCCAGAAGTGCCGCCTTATCTTCTCTAGGAGCTCGTGTCTGTTGGGTCTAGTAGCAGTGATGGGTTTCGTCGGTACAGACATTAGTGGTCTCCCAATTAGGAAGTGGCCTGGAGTCAAAGGAGAAGGATCAGTACAATTGGACGAGAGAGGAGTCAGCGGGCGTGAATTTAGAATAGCTTCAATCTGTGTAAACAGCGTTGCTAGCTCCTCAAACGTCAAAGCAGCATTTCCAGCTACACGTTTCAAATGAAACTTAGCTGATTTAATTCCAGCCTCAAAGATTCCACCGAAGTGGGGAGAATAAGCGGGGCTGAATACAAATTTGATACCTTCAGAAGTGGCATAATCACTGACAGACTGACGGCTGGATCGAAGCAGCTTACCTAATTCATTGTTGGCACCTACGAAATTCCTACCGTTGTCGCAAAAGATCTCATGACATTTACCCCTGCGTGATATGAATCGTCTTAAACATAAAATAAAAGCTTGAGTACTCAGGTCACTTACAAGTTCTAAGTGAATCGCCTTTGTGCTAAGGCATACAAATAAACATAGATAACATTTACTAATTCGGTTACCACGACCTTTACGATTGCTTATCATGAAAGGTCCAGCAAAGTCAACTCCACACGAGTAGAAAGGGAAACAAGCATTAGTACGCGCTTCCGGCAAGTGACCCATTATTGGTTGTAAGGTATTCGCTCGCAATCGAACGCAAACAATACACTGTCTAACTACTTGGCGCGCTAGGCACCTCCCTCCAATAGGCCAGTACTTATCACGCATTGACGCTAACAGTAGCTGTTGACCTGCGTGAAACAAACGTATATGTTCACGTATCATTATTATCTTGGTTAAATGATGTTTTGAATCTAATATTATAGGGTGTTTCTTATCGAAATGATAATTGGAGTTTTCTAAACGACCACCTACGCGAACAATGTCATTGGAATCTATAAATGGAGTTAATTGTAATAATTTATTTTTCCGTGGTAATGTTTTTCCTAGTTTGAGTAACCCAATTTCGAAAGAAAATGATTGTAATTGACTAAATTTAATTAAGACCATAATTGAATTATTTATTTCATCTGAATTGATAGGGCCTGAATACTTTTGTTTATTCTTATTACAGTTATTAACAAAACGTAGAACATATGCAAATATTCTACCTAACTTATTGAAATTGGAATGCTTATTAAAATCTATCAATAAAGTATCGTCGGCAGGATTGTTTGCTGCAGATAATAACGAATGTACTCTCAACTCTGGTAATCTTTGAGCTACAATGGAATTATGTGGCCATTCTAAACGTTCCTTCTTTAGGAAAGAAGGACCTTCCCACCACAAGGAACAAGATGCTAGATCTTGGGGTTCAACCCCCCTTGAGGCCAAGTCAGCTGGGTTCATGTTTGTAGGTACATGTCGGTGTTCAAACCCATTCGTTAACTCATTAATTTCATTAACCCTGTTGCAGACAAACATTTTAAGATTTCTAACATCTGTTTTCAACCATCCTAAAACCACTGTTGAATCGGTCCAAATGGTTTTATAACTAATATTAAATCGCAATGACTGTAGAATTTTATTACATAATTTAGCCCCTAGCAAACAACCTAGTAATTCTAATTTTGGTATAGTCATTGGCTTTAAAGGCGCAACCCTTGCCTTTGCGCACAAAAGTCTTACAGTAACCTCATTTTTGTCATTTATTGATCGTAAGTACACACATGACGCATACGCTTTCTGCGACGCATCGACAAAGCAATGTAATTCTATGGATATAGGGAAATTGCAAAGAACATATCTGTTAATTTTAATATTAGAAATGAAGTGTAAATTAGAAATAAATTTTGACCATTGTTTTAATAGGGATTGTGGTATAGGTTCCTCCCAATTTAACTTGATAACCCATAACTGTTGCAAGAAGATTTTAGCTTTGATAATGCATGCACAAATTAATCCTAATGGATCAAATATTTTACAAATAGTAGCTATTACGACCCTTTTTGTAATGATTTGCGGTGGTGTTTCGACCTTTGAGGGAAACTCAATAACGTCTATTTTTGGAGAATAATTCAACCCTAGCACACTGGATTCTTTTGTTAAATGTACCGGGTCGAACATAGAATCTTCAACAGCGAATGCCTGTAGACAGTTAGTACGAATCTTTCTCAACGGAAAGCATGCTGAATCTAGAATTTTCTTAATATTCAAGTATATGTGCCGCAATTCACTTTCACTTTCCGCTCCCGTATTCAAATCATCCACGTAAAAATCACTTCTAATAATGTTCGCGATCGTGTCGTCGTTGCATTCTTTAGCTAATTGTAATAAACATCTGGTACTTAGAAATGGAGCGCTGGCCAATCCATATGTTACTGTATTTAATTGTAAAACCTTTAAATTATTATTGTTATCGGGTTCCGTAAGAGATGAATCCCTCCACAGAATTAACTGAAGGTGACGTTGAGAAGTATGTAAGGCCGTTTGTCGGTACATTTTCTCAATGTCTCCTAAGATAACAAACCTATGCCCGCGAAAGCGTAACAAAATTGAAAATAAGTCTGACTGAACAACTGGACCTACAGCCTGTATGTCATTTAATGACTTACCAGAAGAAGTCTTGGCTGAGGCGTCGAATACCACCCTCAACTTCGTCGTTTCACTATTCTCGCGAATTACACAGTGATGTGGAAGGTAGTTACCAAACTCTGGACGATTTACTTCACTCAAATGACCCAACTCTTTATATTCATTTATAAATTTAGTGTATGACTCCTTAAGGTTTGGATCCTTATTTAATTTTGATTCTAAATTCAAAAAACGTTTCTTAGCTAGATAATACGAATCACCGAGACTAGTTTCGGGTTCTTTTAAAGGCATACGGACACTAAACCGACCATCAGGTAAGCGGCTAGTGTTTTCTATAAAGTCATTTTCGCAAAACTGTTCCTCTAATGAATATGTTTTGGTCTCTGCAGGTAGTTCTTCAATCTCCCAAAATTTCTTAAGAGAATTATCAAGATTCGAAAAATGATTGAAATAACAATAGACCTTAGACTTGGAATGACTGATACCGACTGGGCCGGCTATCAACCATCCTAACTTTGACTCTTGTAAAGTGGGCTTATTAGACCCTAGCTTAATTTGATTTTTCCCAATAATATTCCAAAATATGTCAGCCCCCAACAATATATCTATATTGGAAGGCTGGTAAAACTTTGGATCCGCGAGTTGTATGCCGCCCGGGATATCTAATTCTCGGACATCTATTTCAACGCTGGGTAAAATACCTGTTATTGTTGGCACCAACAAACAGGAGACCCGAGTACTATAGGTACTGGAATGAGAATTAATTTTTACAATACACTTTCCTAAAATGTTAGTTTTAATATCATTAAGTCCACAAACCTGGAAGGTTTCACTAGAGCTTTTATTGAACCCTAATTTGTCCCTCAAAACATCTGTTAAAAATGACGATTGACTTCCAGTATCTAACAGTGCTCGGGCCATTACCTTCCTATTGTTTGACTCGTTAACGATTTCCACCTGTGCCGTACACAACAACGTATGAGTCATCGTTGTAGCCGACAATGTGACCGGTGGACTATGTGCGCTTTGCTCTTCGCAGGTATTAGTGTCAATTTTATGAATCAAAGTGTTGTGTTTGCCTTTACATATCTGGCATGAACCTTTTAAACGACACTGATGACTATTATGCCCACTACGTAAGCATTTTGTGCATAGTTTTAACTTATTTACTTCGCGAATCCTATCATCATAGTTCATTTCCTTGAACTTCGAACATTTATAAACTAAATGATTTTGATTACAAATTACGCATGGATATTTATGATCCTTCCTTTCCGCATCCAAATCCGAAGCAGCCAAGAAAGATTTCACCGATTTATTACTTTGAGAGTTCGATTTATTATGTTCATTTTTATCATATCTGTTATAGTGGGTAGTTTCCAAGATGTCCGCTCGGCTGCGTAAAAATGAGAAAAAATTATCGAGTGTCGGTAAATCCGATAAACTATTTTTATGTTCCTCCCATTTCATACTAGTGGCGGGATCCAACCTTGCTGAGACTATAAATATTAATAAATCATCCCACTGTTCGGTAGGACGCCCCAAAGTGTGCAAAGAACTCAAGTTTTTTGATATGTGATCAATTAAATAACGCAATGCTTTAAATGATTCCTTCACAATAGGATCTATATTTAATAACGACTTAAGGTGATTATTTATTAAAATATTTTTGCTGTTATAACGGTCACATAAAATTTTCCAGGCATCCTTATAGTTATCAGCGGTAAACTCAATTGATCTTATAACGACAGCAGCACTATTTTCCAAGCTTGATCTGAGATAATGATACTTATTAATTAGTGGAATCGAATCATTTTTATTAATAAGGGAATCAAAAGTATCCCTATATTCCAACCACTTTAAGTAATTGCCATCAAACTTTGGTAAATTTATTGTAGGTAATTTTATAGAATTCATGGAATGTGAACGCTGGCTATAGGTACTGTCACCATTTACTGATCTTTTCTCTAAGTTAGCACATTCAATCAATTCTTTAGCTATGGAAAGAATAGAAAAAAATTGTGACTCAACAAATTCCCGCTCTGTTAACTGTTCATCCTCATTTGAAGAGAGCAATTCTAAGTTCGATTGAAGTTCGTTGAACTCGGATAACAATTCTTGAAATTTGTCAACTCGTAACGACAGTTCTTTCACTTGTATACTAGTTATTTTATTCGCGCCTACCTGCGTTAAAACATTTACATAATCTTTAAACTTTGTTAATCTGCCCTTTATAATGCTACGCTTTTTAATAAGATCCTTCAGAATGTCTCTTCCTTCCATAGCCAATTAAAGGTAACAAATTGAACAATGAATTAGACAAGAAATGAAATGATCAAACCAGTTATAACGGTTTCCTCTATCTTCGATCCAGCCGCCCTTCCGCAGTCGGCCCTCAAGTGCTCGTTGGGCTCGTCAGCCACAACTCAATATCTGGGCTCAGCGAAAATAGCAAGCCGCGACGTGAGGCAGTAACCTTTATCTGCAATTTGCATAAAATGAGCAACAGTTAATAATAAAATTTATAAAAAACTAATGTGGGTTGGATGGAAAATGTCGCTAACGTAAATGACTAGGCAATATTGTATTAAATGGATTTCCGCTTTGAAATATGCAACTAGAGAAGAAATACTTTATATATAGTATAGTGGGTAGGAAATAGGCAAGCTCTCGCAATAGCCGAAGCGTATATTTAAATAGATAGTAGTTACGTGCACACGAAATGCTACTATATAACGCTATCGGAGCGGCAAGCTGCACACAGATTTGAAGACGGAAAAAAATGGATAGGAATGCAGGCCTACTTCCCTTTAGTACCCATCCAGACGTCCAGCTCGGTCCTCAGCAAAGTTCTTCACTCCACCAGGGTAGAAGGCAGCATAAGCAGCAATTCCGTCCTATCTCTTCAGCTTGCAGTGAAGACGGGCCCGCAATTGACCAGAATAATATTCGATTTTGTTCACGGTCGCCAAATGTTGAAGATTTAAATAAAATATGACTCGGTTGAAATGTACTATTATATTAATAATTATAGATCGGTTACAATATTATAATTAGCACTGTACGTGTGTCGCTAGCCGATGCTGTAGGCGAGTGTTGTCTCGCGGCCGGCGCGGCCGCCGGCCGCCGACTCGATCAGCTGTCCTTTCCTCCCGCTCCCCCCGCCGCGCCACTGCTCGTTCACGCGTGTGATGCGTGAACAGATAGTATATTTTTGCATTTACTTGTCTTTTTTACGAAATAATCGCACGGCCGAGGTTAGGGATCTTTATTATTGATAAATCCCAAAATCGGCCGGGTGGCCGATTTTGAGGAAATGCATGAAAACGCTAAACATCACGTTAATCGACTTTATATGTTAACAGTAATATTGACAAGGTTAAATAAGAAATAACACATTAGTTTGATCACTAGATCCTAACGTCGGCCGCCTAAAAACGTTTTTTGTCAGTTACGGCCGATATAAGGGTCACCGATGCCTAATAACGGTCACCTTGGTATACTTTCCTACAACCCTCGAGGTAGAAAATTAACAACTACTTAGGTATTTTAATATTGGTCAACAGGTAGGCACGACATAATCATGCCGGCACAACAAAAAGAAAAACGCAATACGACCGTAGTAGAATAAAAAATGCAGTTAATGCCGTTACAAATCAGAGTATGAGCATCAGAGAAGCATCTCGACAGTACGATATTCCAAGGACCACTTTACAAGACAGACTTCATGGAAGAATAGACACAGATTGCACAGTTGGTAGAGATGCCGTGTTAAACCAAAATGAAGAAGAAGAAATTGTTCAATGGTTGATACGGATGGCCTATGGTTTTCCCAGAACACGGAGTAACGTGATAAATGCCGTTAAAAATATTATTAAAGAGGATAACAGACCCAATCCATTTAAAAATGGAAAACCAAGGAAAAGCGATATTCCTTGTTTTTAAAAAGACATCCAATACTCAATTAAAGATCTTGGTAAGGTTTGTGGTATCGCCAGCATTGAGAAAATATTTATATGCTTCGAAAGCACTGGTTTTTGCACTAAAACCAAGCCTAACGAAGAAAAAATACCATTAGCTATTTCTTCTGAAATCTGGAGGCAATACAATAAGGAAAAGGAAGATAAAAAAGAAAATATAAAAAAACAACAGGAGGAAAGAAAAACCAAGAATTGAAGAGAATAAAGCTGAGAGAGAAAGAAAAAAACTGGAAAAGCGAATGAAAAGAATAAACCAGCCAAAGAAAACAAAAGCGGCAAAGAAGAGAATATTAAAGGACAGCAATCGCGAAACTAACACCGCTGATTTACCTTCTCGAGACATGTATGGAAAATGAGAAAATTGTTTGTGCTGGCTATGATGAAGAACTAATTAGTGATGGCTATGATGAAAAATATTGGTTGCGACATATGCCCTAAATGGTTCCACTTAAAGTGTAACGGCAATTAATTATAATTAGAGAAAAGAGTTAAGAAAAGTGTGTACCTACCTGGTTTAGAATATAAAACGTAATAATTTATATTTTCGTTGTTTTACTGACTTAGCTTCACCTAAGAAATGATATGCCGATATTAGGGTCACAGGCGGCAGAAATTAGGGCGTTGGAGGCCGATATTAAGAGAAATCGACATACTCGAACAAAAACATCTATATTATCAAATATAACAAAGGATTGATAATTTTGCGAAAGTAGTAATGCAGATTCAGTATCACTCTACCCAAAAAGCGAATTGCAAGAAAGGGAAAGCTATTAACCTAAAAATTACAAGCAAAGACAGTTTAATAATTTCTTCAACGAGGTACTATGATACTTAATAAACACACTTTGTTATAGCTAAAATAAAACGTAAACTGCTTCAAACTACGTACAGTGCCACGGGCGCCCCCCCGAGAACAGTCGTCGAGCGCAGTGAGTTGCATTCTGGTATATCTCCAATACGAGACAATTTTACTACTTTTAAGAAGATTACACTAGAATACAATATAATTCAAATATATTATAGATAAGCAATGCTTACATAACGTCTACGATGTAAATATTTTACTAAATTTCGAATGAATGCAAACCAATTGTCTTTGTTTATTTTTAAAACTTAGAGCTATTGTACAATCAGCGTCAGAAATATCTTGACTACAAAGTCTCAAAATGATCTTAAAACTAAGGTATTGTTACGTCATATTTGTCACAGCATCGGAACGATAAATTCGAACTCATTGTCAATAGCAGCCGTGACTGAACGGCTTTGACAACAGCCTGCTAAAACGATGGTCAACGGTTCGAATCCTGCTGTTACGACATATTATGGTTTTTGTGTTTTTCTAATTTATGTATATATCTAAATCTTTATTTGGTAATGATAACCGAAGATTCTATATTTAAATTCTTCTAGTTATTAGCAGAACATTCTGGAAGAATAATAAAAATGAGAAACGAAATGAAGATCAAAATATAGTTAAGCTCTTCTAGTAGATCATAGAAAATTCTAGAGAAATAATAAAATGAATATCGAAAAGACGATCGAAATTAAGGGTATAAAAGGGGCTACCAGAGCCGTGAAAGGACAGTTAAGTTTGGGAGTTCAAAGTGTACAGAAGAAGAAGAAGGAAAAAGGAAGAAAAGTGGGAAAAGAGTGAAGTGCAAGTAAAGTGCAATGATAGTGCAGTCGCCCAGTTTCTTTGATGTGAATCGACTATCTTCGCCAAATACTGCTCCAACGTTCTACCATGCCATCTGACTGTGGCCGATAAGGTGTCGTTTGCGTTTTGTATATTTTCAAAATCTTACAAACTTCCTGAAACACTTGCGATTCAAAGTTTCGTCCTTGATCACTGTGAATTTGAGAGGTAGTCCGAATCGGCAAAAGACTTCATTCACTAGTTTAGTTGCGACTGTTACTGCTTCTGCTTGGCCGCGAACACCTCTGGCCACTTAGTAAAATAATCCATCACCACTAATATGTAACGGTTGCCATTCGTCGATACAGGAAAGGGTCCGGCCATGTCTAAAACTATCCGTTCCCAAGGAGCACCGACATTATACAACTTCATACTAGCTCGACTGCGCGTCTGTGGTCCTTTAACAGATGAACATGGTTCACTTTTCCTGCACTATTCTTGGACCTCTTCCTTGCAATGCAACCAGTAAATATGCTCACGTATTTACAATAGAGTTTTTCTAGCTCCAAGATGTCTGCCGGAAACCCCATCATGAAAAGCTCATAGTATTTCCGGAACTTTTGCCTTCGGTACAATTACTTGTAGGTATGTACCATCTCTTGACGCACTCTCCCATTTACGACATAGGGGGCCATCTTGAAGTATCAAGCTATTCCATAACGCCCAGTAACTCTTAGTGGAGGAACTCAATCCAGCAAGTTCATTTCAACTTGGACGAGGAGAAGAATTCGTTAACCATTCTAAAATTGGCTTCAAGTCGTCATCTTCTTGCGATTTTCGCATGACGCCATTACTTCACCTCCCATTACATGAATCCATTCTTATAACACGTATAGAGGTCTGTTCTTTTCCCTCTTGTCTTTCGCAATGCTTACAATAATTATTGTCACAAGGTCAGCGTGACAACGCATCGGCGTTTCTATGGGAACCACCGCTCGATGTTCAATTACGAAGTCTTTCGGAGGTGTGCGACTAGTCTTTCGGGGTACTTGAACTGTAGAAGCCACTTCAATGCCGAATGGTCCGTTCTTACTAGAAACTTCTGTCCTAATAGATATTTCTTGAAATGCTGTAACGTTTTCACTGCAGCCAGGATCTCTCTTCGCGTAACACAATATGTTCGTTCAGGTTTTGATGGCGTTATTACAACCTCGCTATACCAACCTCCTGATCTCCTTTTCTTTGTGACAATGTATATTATATGCTATCCTATGCCTGTGCTACTGGCATCTGTGTCAACAACAAACTGGTTTCTTCCATCAGGATATCCCAAAATAGGGGTTTCGCAAAGCCTCTTCTTGAGATCTTCAAAGTTTTCACAATCCGCATTCCATACAAAAGTTCGCTTTTCCTCTGTAAGTCTATGTAGTGGCTATGCAATGTCCGCAAAATTCTTAACGAAACGCCGATAATAAGAGCAGAGGCCCAAAAAGGCTCGCACCTGAGTCTTATCCTGTGGCACCGGCCAGTCTTTTACGGCGGATACTTTTGCGGGATCTGTTTCTACTCCGCCTTCAGAGAATACATGCTCCAAATAATGGACTTGTCATTTGAAGATTTTTTTTTTATTCTAATTTCATTCAGCACACTTTCTAACTTCTTAAGGTGATCGTCGGAATCTCGTCCCACAATAATGACGTCATCGAGGTACACCAGGCAAGCTTCTCCTATTAATCCTGCAAGAAATCGCTCCATCAATCTCTCGAACGTCCCTGGCGCGTTCCAAAGGCCGAAGGGCATTACCTTGAAATGCCAGAGTCCTTTACCGGTAGAAAATGTAGTCTTCTCTTTATCTTTAGGATCCATCTCCACCTGCCAGTATCCACTTTTAAGGTCCAGCGTAGTAAACCATTTCATTCCACTCAATGTATCAAGTGTGTCATCTATTCTTGGTAACGGATAACTGTTCTTCTTCGTAACATCATTCAATCGGCGGTAATCGATGCAAAACCTAGTTGTACCATCCTTCTTCTTGACTAAGACAACTGGAGAACACCAAGGGCTAGAATAAGGTGCTATCACTCCATTTCCTTCCATCTCTTTAATCATATTCCCAACTTCTTCCTTAGCGAATGGAATTCGTCGAGATCGTTGGCGGATTGGTAGTGCATCGCCAGTGTTAATTTGATGTTTGACTAATCCAGTCTTCCCGATATCCCGTTCTCCTTTAGAGAAAAATGTCAGCAAAACGCCTCAACAATTTTTTAGCTTTCACTAACTGTATTGCTCCCAAATCTTCTTTACAGTCAAGAAAAACTTCGGTCAGATCTATTTTCTCTGATGAGATGAGAAATTTGCGGTATCCTAGTGGTATGGGTAATGGACTGCTGAGACGAGGTCTCGGGTTCGATCCCAGGTTTACCATGGCACACACCAATGACTTTTCGATGCTTTTCGAAGTTATGTGTGTATTTATCGCAGGTTTATAAACCTATTACATTGGGACCTAAACATAAACTGGTGAAATGTGGGTGCTAGCACCTCTGTCTATCCCTTCGGGGAATACAGGCGTGTGTTTATGTTATGTATATATTCTTCTTTTCTTTGCAACTTCTTAACCAGTCCATTTCTTGAGCGACTCCAATCAGAGTGCCCTTTTTTAAGGTCTGTACGTCGCCACTCAAATTAAGTACTGGAACCAGCATGTTTTTAGACATACTGACTACGGTTCTAGCTGGTAACCACGAATTATCATCTTCTGTCGTTTCAATAACCAAATTCGGCTATTGTTGAATTTTTACTCATTGTATTGTAAGGAAGATGTCCAAGAATGGTGCAGGAAATGTGAACCATGTTCATCTGTTAAAGGACCACAGACGCGCAGTCAAGCTAGTATGAAGTTGTATAATGTCGGTGCTCCTTGGTAACGAATAGCTTTAGACATGGCCGGACCCTTTCATGTATCAACGAATGGCAACCGTTACATATTGGTGGTGATGGACTATTTTACTAAGTGGCCAGAGGTGTTCGCGGTGCCAAATCAAGAAGCAATAACAGTGGCAACTAAACTAGTAAATGAAGTCTTTTGCCGATTCGGACTACCTCTCAAATTCACAGTGATCAAGGACGAAACTTTGAATCACAAGTGTTTCAGGAAGTTTGTAAGATTTTGAAAATACACAAGACGCGAACGACACCTTCAAAATCAAAAATTGTTTATTCTGCATAGACCATTAAATCGGAACTTACAAAACGTCAACATAAGGTAAATATTAAATACTAACTAATACTAGTAAATGGACCACCGGTTCGAAACGCGGCCCAGCCCTGAGAGGACTCCGGCAAGAAACTTAGCAGGCATTTTTTTTTTGGTCTATTTTCAAAACAGCCTAAAACTTATGGTCTAGATACAATGTTTTGCTTGAGTAGCATAGCTGAGCGAACAGCTCATTTCCAATCTTGTTTATAAATTAAATATTCTTGGATTTTATAATAGCCTTTCTGGCACAGTTTGCTCTTTACTGTATTTTTAAATTTATTAACAGGTAAATCTCTGATTTCATTAGGAAGCTTGTAAAAAAGCGTATACAGTTGCCCTGGAAAGAATTATTTATTTTATGGAGTCTGCTATGACAAACTACAAGATTGTTTTTATTTCTGGTATTTATATTGTGCCTGTCACAAAGTCTTGGAAATTTTGCAATATTTTTCCTTACATACATTAAGTTTTCGAAAATGTATTGTGACACTACGGTTAGAATATTTATCTCTTTAAACTTATCTCGGAGGGAGACTCTTGGGCCCAAATTATAAATAGCTCGCACAGCCCGCTTTTGCAAGACAAATATTGTGTTTAAATCTGCGGAATTACGCCGAAGGAGAATTCCGTAGCTCATAATACTATGAAAATAGCTGAAATAAACTATTCTAGCCGTATCCTCATCTGTTAAAGTCCTTATCTTTTTTACAGCATAGGAAGCTGAGCTTAATCTACTAGCTATTTTTTCTATATGTGAACCCCACTGAAGTTTAGCGTCAATGCTCAAACCTAAGAACACTGTCGATTCCGCAAGGTTCAACAATAATTGTCAATTGAGTTGTACATTGGTTTCTACCTGTGCAACATTAAGCAAACTAAATGTATTAAATTTAATACATTTAGTTTTGTTCTCGTTAAGGCAAATATTATTTATAATAAACCAATGGACTACTCTTGTAATTGTACCATTCACTTCGTCATAATTACGTGTCGCCTATTAATTTTAAAAATTAACGAAGTATCGTCAGCAAATAAAATAATACTATTATTGTCCCTTACATAGTAGGGAAGGTCATTTATGTAAATTAGAAGTTAAAATGGTCCAAGTATCGAACCCTGCGGAACGCCTCAAATATGAAGTTAGAAGCTCGAGAGCCTTGTTCCTTATTCCGTAATGTTCTAATTTCCTGATTAATGTGTCATGGTGAACGCAATCGAAGGCATTGGATAGATCACAGAAGACACCTAGAGCATCATGCTTATCCTGCCAGGCTTCGTAAATACAATTTAACAGTTCTACACCAGCATCAGTAGTCGAACGTCCCTTAGTAAACCCAAACTGTTTATCATGAAACAATTTGTTTTCACCAAAATGGGTCAGCAACTGTCCTAGAATTAGTTTCTCAAATACTTTACTCAAGGTCGGCAACACAGAAACGGGTCAGAAATTCGAAGGATTTGTGGCGCTGCCGGCCTTGAACAAAGGTATGACTTTGCTATGTTTCATTAAATCAGGAAATACACCACTGTTGACACAGTCATTAAACACAGTTGCTAGATGGGGAGCAATGACATCAATTATACTTGCCACAGTTTTGACTGATAATCCCCATAGATCCGCGGTCTTTTTAACATCAATTGTTTTAAACGCTTTAACGATGTCCTTGCTATTAACAACCGTGAATACGAACGTGTTCTGACACCTGTTTGTTGATTCTACAAGCAATGCCTCAGCGGAAGTGGAAGACGACTGAAGAGTTTTGGTTGTAGTGGAAGCTATATTTGCGAAAAAATGTTCAAACTCTGTCGCAACCTCCAAATCCTCCGTGACATGGCGATCTTCTATTTTTAAATGGAAATTTCTTACAGTTTATGAAGATTTCCCACATTCGGAATTTATTATGTTCCTTATCGGCCACAGTCAGATAGCATGGTAGAACGTTTGAATAGAACGTTGAAGCAGCACTTGACGAAGATAGTCGATTCATATCAAAGAAACTGGGACGAATATCTTCCGCTATTTCTGTTATCGTGTCGTACAGCGGTTCATGAAAGCACTTGCATAACACTGGCCCATGCAAATTTTGGCAGAGAGCTTCGACTACTGGTGGAACTCCTCACACTCCTGACTCACCTAGCTGTATAATAGATTATACGGATGTATTAAGGAAACAAATGGATAAAGTTCACAGATACATGAGAGAAGCCAATTTACAGGCCAGCGAACGAATGAAAACACGATATGATAGAAGTTAAAATTTTAGATGTTTTGAGGAAGGATCGCTAGTGTGGCTTCATAACCCAGTACGGAAGCAAGGATTATCTCCGAAACTGCAGCCAAGTTGGCAAGGACTTTATAAAGTGATAACAAAATTCGATTCGTCCACATTTAGCTTTAAGAAAATAATTTACAATTGACGTCTAAAAAATGCCGTAGTGGAGTTTGTTGCGCCATTTCTTCTCCACCAGCGCCTTGGAAGCGGTGGTAAACTTAGATTAAGTAGAATTAAAATTAACGTCAATAAGAAACAATTTTATTGTTCAATATTGAAAAATAAATGACTATAACTATGACTATGACTAAAAATTAATGACGTCACTTACAGAATTCAAAAACCGCCGAGAAGTTCCGCTAAAGTTGTTCACATCGATAGACTCGCCCGATATTATGGCGGGACGAGCATGTCTTAGGAGGGGGCAGTGTTATGAATATGACGTAACATGTAACAGCATCGGAACGATAAATTCGAACTCATTGTCAATAGCAGCCGTGACTGAACGGCTTGGACAACGGCCTGCTAAAACGATGGTCGACGGTTCGAATCCTGCTGTTACGATATGTGGTTTTTGTGTTTTTCTAATTTATGTATATATCTAAATCTTTATTTGGTAATGGTAACCGAAGATTCTATATTTAAATTCTTCTAGTTATTAGCAGAACATTCTGGAAGAATAATAAAAATGAGAAACGAAATGAAGATCAAAATATAGTTAAGCTCTTCTAGTAGATCATAGAAAATTCTAGAGAAATAATAAAATGAATATCGAAAAGACGATCGAAATTAAGGGTATAAAAGGGGCTGCCAGAGCCGTGAAAGGACAGTTAAGAAGCAGTCGCGCTGTGAGTGTCGTGAATAAAACTGTAAGCGCAGTGACCTCCTACTGCATCGTGCGGTACAGTCGCGCTGTGAGTTGGCTGTTGGGGTGCGTAAATAAAGCGGTCTCACATACGAAGCTGTTAATTTCCAATCCCGTTACCCGTCCCCCGTAACAGTATTAAGAACAAATCACACTGTTTTCTTGATTTAATGTACATTCAAATGATTTAATTAATGTAGTTCCCACCTCTGGATTCCCCCGTTGATTTTGGCTCTCTAGAAATTACGACGGAATCAATTCGAAAGGAACTAAAAAAGGTAGATATAAATAAAGGGGCTGGTTATGACGGCGTGCACCATTTATTTATTCGAAATTGTGCCAACCAATTATGTATTCCCCTATCACTTATCTTTAAAGCATCTTTAGAATTGGGTGAATTCCCTAAATCTATTTGGTAAAATATTCGAAAAAATTGTAACTGGGTCACTTGTTGATGTAGTACATAATCATGTCTCAGTAAACCAACACGGTTTTTGTAAAGGGCGCTCGGTGGAAACTAACATGCTTACATTTTCGAGTTGTTTGGTCGATGCTATGGATAAAAAAATGCAGGTGGATGTTGTGTACTCCGATTTTTCCAAAGCATTTGACAAAATAAATCATGATCTTTTAATAGAAAAATTATGGATGATTGGAATACACGGAGACTTGCTTCGATGGATAAATTCATACATAAGAAATCGTTTGCAGGCTGTTTCTATTATTGGTTACATATCCAGATTCCTAGAAATTCCCTCAGGAATCCCTCAGGGGTCCCATTTGGGACCAATTTTATTTATTCTTTATATAAATGACATAGATAAATCATTACATTTCTCGAAATTATCACTTTATGCAGACGACGCAAAATTCTTCAAAATTATATCAGATGTTAGCGATTGTTTACAATTGCAGTCGGACTTAAATCAAGTATCTGCATATTGTGAAACCAATCAACTCTTCTTAAATTTGGATAAATGTTCTGTAATAACGTATACTCGTAATCATAATCCTATCATATTTAACTACACGATTGATAACCAAAACCTTAATAGGATGACGTCGATTCGCGACTTGGGGATCATAATGGACTCCAGCTTATCATATAACTTACATATTGACCATATGGTAAACAAAGCTTTCCGACAGCTCGGTTTTATCTTAAGAATCACCAAACCTTTTAAACAAACGCGTACATTGTTATTATTGTATTTTAGTTATGTAAGATCTATTTTAGATTTTGCATGTATTGTTTGGAGTCCATATTACGGTTGCCATATAGCGCGCATCGAAAGAATTCAAGAGAAGTTTGTGAAAAGTATGAATTTTCGTTGGCACAATGAGAGAATCTCATATGAAAACTCTTTACAGCGCTACTCATTGACCACGCTCAAAGATCGTCGCACAATATTCGATCAAGTATACCTATTTAAAATTCTAAATAACCTAGTTGATTCTCCTCACATTTTAGAAAAGATCTCATTCAGGATACCCAGGCCCGGCTCCCGGTTACACCAATTGTTCTCTGTTCCTTTGTATAAAACTGTGTATACCAGTAACAACTTTTTCAGGCGTAGTGTTCAGTATTATAATGTTAAATGCAGTAGCTTGGACATGTTCAACAGCAGTTTGTTTGTATATAAAAAAGCACTAAGAGCTATGTTCCTCACGGACATAGAGTAAAATAATCTTTTCCTTTCTTTTCTTCTTTGTAACATTTGTGCGGCAGTGTCGCTGATTTATTATTGTTTTATTATAGTGTCATATGGAACTCTAAGTCTTTAAGAAAAATATGTTCTGTGCTATGTAAGTACATGAATGTATGTTTCCTGAATAAATAAATAAATAAATAAATAAATAAGTAGTTTCAGAGTCAATGACGGAGACATCCACGTGGCCACGCCACGCGCTGCTGGCGGCGACGAGACCCAGCGGCGCCCGGGCCGCGGCCGGCTTCTGAATGACTCTCGGTTATTCGATAGTTAACCGCTACTTTTCTTCTTTCTTCTTAGTTTGATATAAGTGTTGTCATTTATGTGGATCGTCTGGGATTACATTACATAGTACCCCGTGCGTGTACCGAGCGGCGGCGGGCGTCGAGGCGAGCACGGCCAGCGTGCACTAATCCACTGAGCGCTTAATGCCCGCACATAAGCGGATGCTATTATTGTTATGTTAATTAGTACCGACGGCTCGGTTTGGGGAAGGCACTCAGGTAAACACCGCGCACGCCACAAGTTGGGATAGAATGTCACCTGTCAACACAACCAATGACGGAGATTTCTTCGTTCGAATATTTCTCGAATTCTTTTTCAATATACAGGAAGTATTTCTGGAACGGGGCAATCAGGGCAGTGCCTCAACCATTATAGTTACAGCAAAAATACATTTGTATGAAGAAACTTGAGTACGAGATTCAAATGAGGCGACTAGCAGAACTCAACGTACGAGGAGGCGAGCTCGAGGCGCGCCCACCTGTGCCCATATATTAGAACTTTGTCACAGAGGTGCAGCTGTCACTGACCAATTACAGCGTGTGTTGGTGTCAAGTATTTTAGCTGAATATTCGTTTGCGATGAACGAACAATCTATGTTGATTTGCACTGGCTAATGATGCATACGATATAGCATGTCTGCCTATCTCTAATACGTCCCGCCTGGCCGCCGACAGGCGCACACTCACTACTGGCCGCTATCTAACATCTAATAGAGGACTTATCTGGCTGTCCGCCGGTGCGCGGTGTGCAGCGCGCCCTGTCGCCGCGCGACTCATCGCACACGGCGCCGCGCCGCCACGCCGCTGCGCGCCGGAGATGGTTACATCTGATATAATACCTCTCACTTTACGATTTGTTTCTTTTAAAATACAATATTTGATTCGGTACATCCTACTCGTTTCCAAAGATAATTCTCTTGAAAGGTATTTATTTATTTGTAAGAATACTACGCGGAGTAAATAGTTGGTACGCGGAGTAGCGCAAAAGTCAGAAGTCAGGAGCGCGTTCCTTTACTCGCACCCGGGGGCTGTTCTCGGCGTTTAGATTGCGTCTAACTATTTTAGATTGTTACTAAGATGTAGAGAGCTAAGATTAGTATAATTATGAATGCGAGCATCAGGCGGAACGTGCAGGAGCATACGTAGCACTTAGTTAGCTGAGCATTTGCCTTTAGCGTCTCGTATAATACGCTCTAATAGCTGATCGGATATGACAGAAACTTGGTACATGGATAGATTACAATCTGTAATAACTCACAGGCTACTGTTTACTGCGGGGATAGGTTCCCATAGATAGCGGGAACAGAATCAAAATTTCACGCAGACGGAGCCACGGGTATCACCTAGTATTTTTTATATTTTTTACCCCTCCAGACAGACGGAAAACGAAGTGGATCACTTCCCATAGGCTGCATTTTTTCGTTTGTGGTGCAGAAAGAATAAGCGCTGCTGTACTTTCTTATCCTATTTAAAAAACGGCGCAAATACTGTAACTTAACAGGTGATTATGTTTTTGAGCCGCTTGGGGTTGAAACGTTGGGGACATGGGGCCCAAGTGCCCGTTTTCTTTATAAAGATCTGGCAAAGCGGCTGATCGACGCTACGCGTGACCAGAAGGCTGGTTATTACCTTGCACAGAGGTTAAGCATTGCCATCCAACGTGGCAATGCAGCCAGCCTTCTGGGCACGTTACCGGTCGGCGACGATGCGGAGGAATTTCAAGACGCATTATGTATGTAAATATTTATATTTTTATTTTCATTACTTTATTTTTTCTAAATTGTACCTATTAAGTGTATTTTTCATTGTTGAACAATAAAATTACGATTATTTAAAAACCCATAAAAATCACTTTCACTGACAACTTTGCGAACAATGTTTCCTTAATAGCATTACATGAAATGTTAGTAGAGCAGTCGATCTGAGGAGTCTGTCGGTGATAACTTATGAAAGAGCAGATAATCTCCCTACATTTAGAACGTGTCCGCGCCGCCCGCTGTCAGGCACTGAACTTCTAACAATAATTCTGGTTATCTTATATTATATTCGGGTTCGTACAGACGCAGCGAATCTTCGAAGTTCCTGAGCGTGGAGCTTTTTACAATTACGTTCTTGTTGTTGAGAGTATAAAGGAGGCTAATTAACTCGATAACGCATACGTGCGCCGCCCGCCACGGCTTTATGATCACGAACTCGCCTAACGAGCTCGACGGGATGACGACGTTCCGCGGCGTGCGGCGATTAATCGTGTCACGCTACGAAATTTGCACGGCGTTTCAGTGAAGTCGTACGAGAGCTTAGCGATAACTAAAGCAGTTCGCAATTTCACCTAAAGAGTTAGGAAAGTACTTGATAATAGGTACATAGCGTTACGGCAACAAATAGCTCGCAATAAATCTGAGAGGATCGCCGCGCGGCGCACGTCTCGCGTGATCGTTTCACAGCCATCGGCCTCGCCTCGCCTCGCCTCACCTCGCCTCGGTGCAATCAGCGGCGCTGGCTGCGAGCGGAGCGCTCAGATACCGCTGATACGTTCCTTAGAGCGTGTGACGTCAGCGCGGAGCGGGGCGCGTGCGCGGCGCGGCGGGGGAGGGGGGATCGATCGTGCTCTGCATCAGGCGCTGCGCGCTCCCGGGCGCTGTTTGTTATGAGCCTTAATTACGTGACGTAGCGGCCGCTCATGCGATCTTTTCCACGCGCTTTTCGCGGTGACTCGCGCCGCAAATTGGATCACCGATGGCTCGGGGCTCCACTTGGCACGACTCGTCACTGCCTCGCGATGACGCGAGCCTACAGTAAGAACTCTGTGCGACATGGCACAGATAACGTGGAAGGAACACGTAGTAACGGTCGGTAATTTATGGAAGAAGGTCAATCGTGCCAATGGTTTATGTAGATCGCACCGTGGTCTCGCTCCATATTCATGCCCAGGATAAAGTAATACCTACATACACAATGAATAAACGTCTTCTCAAGATGGTTGCATAGGAGAAATTCGAATGCTCCAGCTCAGGAAGTGGCTCAGTAGCTCAGTGGTCAGAGCATTGCAAGGGACTGGTCGCGGGTCGAAGTCCATCTGAGCATTCACTTTTTTCATTCTAAATCGATAAAAACAATGAATTATGTTCAGGAGCAGAACAGTAAATAATAGCATCAGTGAGCAGGAGGTGCACTTTTGGGCCCTCTGGCGAACATAGCCATCATCGGCGAGCGCCCGCCGCCTGCCGCCTGCCGCGCGCCGCTTCTCTCCAAACGTTGAGATCTTCGACTATGATGACAGCGCGCGGCAACTGAGGGTCGGGATTTTTATACTTTAGAAACTTTCAATATGCTCAAATTACTGCCTGAATTTCAGCCCAAGATTATCAGGCCCCACTTTGTATGGGAATTAGTTTACTTCTATTATATTTTCATTTTTTAACTGGGCAACTGATGGGGCGTACTCCACTACGTCAGCTCTCCATATAGATCATTATTGTGGTGAGTGGTTGATGAGTGGGATGGGCGTATTGGTTGCACTGCTTTTATTTACTTTAATTAGCATTTCGATTGAATTGTCTACGGTGCGTCTACGGAGAGTCTACGCGGTCGCTACGAAATGTCTACGATGCATTTATATCAATCACATCGTTGTGTCTATTCCTGGTGAGGAGGAACGGCTGATCCGTGAATTGATAATCAGTTCCGTTAAATCTGAAGCCAGTGAAACTACTTAGCATATTCTATACGACGATAAAATAGAAATTATTTGAACATTATGTAAAACATTTGAAGAAAATGCTTTAAGAAGGAAAGGTATTTAGCTGATAACCGGCGTTATGGAGAAGCTTCTTTATATTTTCGATATTTTGAAGAAGGTTTTAGTAACTATAGTCAACAGTTTATAGAAAATGAAGATAGTTTCTATAAACTGTTTTTGAGTCAAACCGCTCTAATGGAATAAAATACATAATTCGTAATATACGTGTGAAGTACCTCTCTATCCCAATTTGCACGAGCCAGGAATCGAACTGAAAGTCGTACACAATAGTCACACCCATTATTTCTGTCCCTGTGGCAGGCTCATTGCTACGTCTATATAAATAAGTGTAATTAAATAAATTACAGTAACAAAACACCATTAGCCATCTAACTTATCGCAGTATTTATTATTTAATTTTTAACAGACAGCACACAGTACGATTATATCTAAGTAACTTGTGCTCAGTCACGTAGAACATGTTCCAGCCGATTAATTTATACTGAACGAACACAACGCACTTATAATTAAGCCGCGACACCCATTACGCGGCGTGAGGCTGAACAGCGGGTGTACGTGTGGCACGTAGGAATAGGCCCCGTGGTGAGGGACAACGTGACGCATTTCACAGCACTCGCTGCCATATCCTTATATCAAGCGCGACTAGATTAAGTCATGTCACGTAGGAAATTAAACCGAAGAGGACTAAACAGATAAAAGTAAATAGCTGTACGCAAACAAACGGAGGTAAGTACCCTTCGCTAGCGGCCGACCGACGTGTGTGGGCTGGCGCCGGCGGTGCCGCGGGGTGCGCACGGAGCGCTAGGCGGCGGGCGACGACACAACTGCTTTATAATAAAGCTCATTAGACATTTGAATGAAATTTTGCATCATTTGTTATACTAACTATCCTCAATCATATATAAATTTCAGCTATTTTCACAGTATTTTGAACTACGGAATTCTGCTTTGGGGTTATTCCGCAGATTTAAACACAATATTTGTCTTGCAAAGGCGGGCTGTGCTAGCTATTTATAATTTAGGCCCAAGAGTCTCCCAGAGATAAGTTTAAACAGATAAATACGAGTATTCTAACCGTAGTGTCACAATACATTTTCGAAAACCTAATGTAAGTAAGGAAAAATATTGCAAAATTTCCAAGACTTTGTGACAGGCACAATATAAATACTAGACATTAAAACAATCTTGTAGTTTGTCATAGCAGACTCCATAAAATAAGTAATTCTTTCCAGGGCAACTTTATACGCTTTTTTATCAAGCTTCCTAATGAAATCAGAGATTTAAATGTAAATAAATTTAAAAAATCATTTAAGAACAAACTGCCAGAAAGGCTATTATAAAATCCGAATATTTAAATGAAAAACAAGCTTGGAAATGAGCTGTTCGCTCAGCTATGCTACTCAAGCAAAGCATTGCATTGCAAAATTGCAAAGTTTTAGGCTAAGTAAATGTTTGTAAATAGACGAAAAAAAAATTTCCGCTGAGTTTCTTGCCGGAGTCTTCTCAGGTCTGGGCCGCGTTTCAAACCGGTGTGGTCCATTTGATAAACTAGTATTTAATATTTACTTCATGTTGACGTGTAAGTGTCGATTTAATGGTCTATGCAGAATAAACGATTTTTGAATTTTGAATTTTTTGACAACTTACCAACTGAGCCCTTGTGCCATGCCGGAAAAAAATTGCGTGGCTCAGTTGGTGAAAGGATTCTCCCTGTAAGGGTAGGTCCTGGGTTCAACCCTCACCTGAACAATTCATTTTTTCTTATGTAATCGAATCATTCAATATTGTATAACAACGGAATTGGGGCTAATGTAATGTATGTGTTCAACATTTTTTTTTTGAACTGTAGTACATTAGACGAGTCAATTAGCCGCCGAGGTCGGGGGTCATCCCTGAACATGAGGTGTGCGGCAGTTCAAATGTTTGTCCAATAATTGAATTTACGCGGCGCTCGACCGAACCCGGGACGGTGCGGAATATTAACTACCTTAATACGAGGCGTTTGAATAAATTACAGGCGGCCTGGCGCGTCATGTAGCACGAGAGATTGAGTTAGTGCCCCCCCCCCCCCTCCCCACTCCCAGCACGCCGCAACTTTACACGAGCGCACTGTGGACTGTAGTAGCCAGCCTCCTTGGTGACGTCACAACTGTACAATCGTAACTGTACAATGAAGTTTTGTATGATTCAAGAAAGTTAAAGCTGTCGTTGTAAAATATGGTATCTATTTATCGTTATTTTGTTCGTACCTGTAACATCCGCGTCCGGTAAGGATCAGTGCGGGGCCCCGGCTCTTCCCTATACACATAAATGGTATTCGCGATTTGATCTACGTGGTCACATAACTCTACGTGCGGGTAAAACGTGTTTTTTTTTATATTGGATTGTCAATACAACAAATTATTTCTAAGGTTTAAGAAGATTTAAATAATTTATTCTCTTACTTTCAAAGTAATCTGTTAACTATCAATATTTCAAGAACTTGTTACGTAATTTTCGAGCAAAAAACTCGATTCATATATCTTGGACCTAAATCACGAAATATTAAAGCCCTGGCGCGCGCAGATTGGTTTGTATTAGTCTATAAATTTGAATGAATTTTTACAGCATTAATTATGCTAACTATACAAATCGAATACATAGGGAAAAAGAAGAATGATCTCGGGCGGGACTCGAACCCGCAGTCTTTCACTTACAGGGGGAATGCCTTGACCAATTCGGCTACTGAGACACGCCCGATGTGATTCAAATTTCTCATCCAATTTATACATCTTTAAGGAAAGTAACATCATTCATTGATTCCGATAGTTTGTAAGAAAATCGGTAGATGACTCCACCGTCGCCTTAAAGACGTATAAGATGGGAAATTTGAATCACATCGGGCGTGTCTCGGTAGCCGAATTGGTCAAGGCATTCCCCCTGTAAGGGAAAGACTGCGGGTTTTCCCTATGTATTCAATCTATAAATTGGTGAATGTGAGCTCGTCCACCGCAGTAGCACCCCGTGCTATCTTCAAAATACATCCAAGAAACGTGTACTGCGCGTATAATAATTTTGAGCACAGTTATGTTTAGGTCGCATCGGATACGTTATCCCATTTATAATTCACTAATAAAACCGCATATTTTGCTTTATCTAATAGAAATATACGGCAGTGCTGGCGAATCAAAATTATCGGAGCTACAAATCATAAAAAATAAATTAATAGTAACTACCTAACACCTACATTTAAAATTTATACCGAAACCAACTGATGAATATTACACAAATTATATATTGAAGTATAATACGTGTGTTCTCGTTACAATTTTTTTGCAGAAACTACTCCACACTAACTTAACCTTTAAGAAATTAAAGGAACTAACTAGCCGAAGCAGTCGTCGAGCAAGTTTTATTACGCTGCCGAAGATACGCAACAAAATGTTTACCTACGAAGGCCCACAACTTTATAATAAAATACCTCCATCTATAAAAAACATAACCACTCTTCATGTATTTAAACCGAAGTTACACAACACGTCATTCATACCTACCTATTAACTAAAATTAATTCTCGAACGAACGAATTATTGCTAGCACATTGTATATCTATATATTAATACGTGAAGGGAAATTTTTGGATCCCTTTTTACGAAAATTGCGGGCACGTAGGAGGGCGAGATTCGGCTCATTGATAGTTTATACCGAAGAAAAGTGCATAAGCCTAATATTCTTTATAATAATGCATTAAAATACCTTTTTTGGTTAAAATAAACTTTACGCACACTAAAGCCATTTCTCACACACACATACGCATGTCACTTACATGCTATACAGTTATTTTATTTAGGCATAGGTAAACATTACAGTCCCATAACTATTCACAGCTGACGGATAAAAAAAAAGAAAAAATGCAAGGAGGTTTTAAGGTTATTGTGTTATATTGGTTTATTTCTGTTCTATGGATAAACTGATAAATTAATAGTTGTCTTTGTACCTCTTTTTACGAAAATTGCGTGGACGGAGAAGTATAAAATTTCCCAAACCTTTCCTTATTGTAAGTCTGTGGTCAACTTTTACCCACCTTTTTAGGCTTATTGTTCATGGCTGATGGATAAAAAAATTAAGACATAAATAAAATAAAAAGTAAGGAGGTTTTAACTTGATACTATTATTGATAAATTAATAGGTGAAGCGAAACCTTTTAAGGAAAGTTGCGTGGACGGAGGTAAGTTACCTCCGTTTAAAATAATTATGGTCGAATTGCGACTACCGGGCGACCACTAGTTAATTATTATTGTTTTTCAATAAGTGACATGTAATTCTTTGGAGAAATAAACTCTTTAAATCTGATACGCGTAGACAGTGGAGCTCAGCCGCCTAACTTTTTACTAACAATCGCATATTTAACAAAAGCCTGGGTTCACGATGCCGCGCCGTCCTACAATGGTTAACTGTGAAAAAGTTTACTTTGTAAAATTTTAGTCATTAATTTTCCAAGTTTGCCCCGACGCGGCGACGACGGCATATTGCGAAGGGATTAAGTGGCGAATAAAGGTATTCACTCAGGTCAGTGTAACGAGATTGTCACCTCTTGATAGTAATGAGATATTTTACAGAAAAGGCCCGAGACGGGCGCGTCGAGCACAAATTACATTGTTATGAGCGGAGCCTCAACCACTATAGTTTTTATTTTTTATTGCAACATCGGCAAGTGAAATGATTCTCCAAAAAATATTCTTATCAAATACGACGTACATTGTTGTTATGAACGAGCAGAACGCCGCCGCGGCGACAATAACGGGCCATTGTCTGATACCTCACGCGTAATGTAGTGTCCGCACGAATCTCTCGAAAGGTTCAAATTAATTAAACGTCCAAAATCAATTCCGCTGAAGCACTATGCCGTGCCGTAACCCGTGCCGCGTGCCTTGCCCGTACCGCGACCCGCACGTTACAGCTAACTACCGTTAAGGTTTAAGTGCCAGGTGGTTAGGCTAGCGGGTGGTGACGTGGGGCGGGGGTTCATCAACAGACTATTAACAGTAAACATGCGCTTAGTTCAACGTAACAGAATTAAGTAGGTACTTGATTACGTAAATACTGTGAAAACAATTAAATTCTTTCAAATAGAGTTTATTCCTTAGAAACTTATGGATTTCGCACTACTCTTCAGCTGCTATGATGGATCCTTCACGATACAAGCTGCACTACTTTGGAACTCACTACCTCACATCATTCGCGGTAGTAATACTCTGGACATCTTCAGGAGAAGAACTAGGGAACATTTCCTATCACATGTTGTTTGGTTGTTAGTTAATAATTGTGTTCATAGATGGCGCTTGTCGTACCTTTGTGAATCGCGCTAGCAAGATCTGCCGCAAGGTATAGATAACGTCTTAGTTTTAGTTCACGCATGTGCCACTAGATGGCGCGGTACATTTTACGTCATATTCTGAATGGCGATATCAAGATCGGCAGCAAGCTATTTATAATGTTTTAGTGGAATATAAATATTTGAACTCGCTTGTAATGGTTGTTTCACTTCCAACAATTCATTATAAAGGCGATTTTGGAGGATACGTCCTCAAACATAATTTGGTCCTTCGAGCCGGATGAGTGAGTTGATTGCAACGTGCTCAATTGGATCCAGAGCATTGAATTGTTAATAATACAGTACCCATGAGTGGTCAAGCAAGATTATCTGGATGATGAAATTGTTCGAAGTTTGAAGTGTGGAGATATTGTATGGTGATTAATTCCGACGGCAGAGGGCGCCACTAGTAACTTGCATTTGGACGGTGTTGCCAGAGTTAGATTTGCATAACAAGCTGCGGAGAAGTGACATCGACGACAGTGACAAGTGACAAAAGGGTTTGACAAATACAAAACTGTGAGTAAAGTGAACATTAATTATTGAACTTGTAAACAGTAGTGACATTTGGACTTAGAAAAATTAATTGTAGTGAATTAGAAATATTTGAGACTTGTAGTAAATTTGCTTTCATCTTGGACTTAGAATATTTAACGTAGTGCAGTAAAGATAGTTAGATTCTTGTAAAGTTTAGTTTAGACTTAGAATAGTTAAGCTAATTTTGTTCATACGGGGAACCTATGCCGGATTTTGGTCCGATCTGCATAGATTCCTAAACACTTGTAAAATTTTCGGTTTAGTGTTTCAACTTGTATTATTTTTGTAATCTAACTGTTCTGTTTTTCTGTGCTTCCTATTGTAGAGTAGTAATAGAAATAGTATACATACTTTGATTTGAACTGCGATTTCTTTACAATGGAAAAATTAGTAAAAGTACAAATAAATAGTAAAAAAATATTGAAAAAGCAAGAAGTAATTTTAAAAAGTCGCCAAAAGATCGCTTGACTCAAACATACATAACAACTAGACTTGAAGCTTTAGATAAACAATGGAGCGAATTTACTGAGACGCATAGAAATATTATTGTGGAGGCTTCTGATGCTGACTTAGAGAAAAGTGTTTATTGTACAACCGACGTATACAATGAAACCGAGGATATATACATAACGTATAAGTCAGAGTTAAAAGCACTTCTCACACCAATCATGCCTACCGGTATTGGTAAGGAGTCGGCAGAGTCTACAAATGTTTATTTACCAAAAATTAATATTCCAAAATTCTCAGGATTGTACTTTGAGTGGATTTCATTTAGGGATTTATTTTTGTCACTAATTCATAACAACAAGCAGTTAGACGATGTCCAGAGACTTCATTACTTAAAGAGTCATCTGTCGGGCGAGGCGGAACTATTGTTGCGTAGTACTCCAGTAGCCGCCAGCAATTACGCAAAGTGTTGGTCGATATTAACTAAAAGGTACAACCATAAACAATTTTTGTCTCAAAGTATATTAAAACGATTTTCAAAGCAACCAGTCATTCCAAAGGAATCATCAGTTGCCATCAAAAACCTTTTGGATACTACGACCGAATGCTTGCACGGCTTGGAAGCCATAGGCATTGATATAAGTACTTGGGATTCGATTGTAATATTTTATGCAAGTGAAAAATTAGATGCCGAATCCCGTAAATTATGGGAAGCAAGGATTAGCACTAATGACAATTTAGCTACGTTATTTGAATTTCAGGAGTTTTTGGAATCTAGATTTCGTTCCCTAGAATTTTTGGATACTGCCGTTAATACCAAACCCACTACTAATAATCGGAAACCAAATGTCAAATCTTTTCACGTCGCTTCTCAGACTTGTGTGTTGTGTTCAGGCGATCACAAGTTAAGTAATTGCAAACAGTTTGAAGAACAGGATTGCGACGCTCGTCGCGAGTTTGCTCGAGCCAGTAAGTTATGCTTCAATTGTCTAGGTAAGAACCATGCCGTATTTACTTGCCGTTTGAACACCAAATGTAAACATTGTAAAAAGAGACACCATACACTACTTCATCCCAAAACAACCAATGTTGCTGCTGAACCATCTGATAGTTCAGCAGAGAGGAACGTGGTGGCTGTTGCGACAGCCGCTTCTTCTCAAACAAGCAATAGTTCCAATTCTGTTTGTTGTTTCGCAGATGTTAACAACCAAGGTTTGTTAGCGACAGCCTTGGTCAAGGTCAATTCGAGAACTGGGACTGCAATGGTTTTAAGAGCCTTAATGGATCAGGGTTCTCAGATCTCCTTTATTACGGAGTCCACAGTACAGTTGCTCGGATTGAAGAAAACACGTGCTCACACTGACATATTTAGATTAGGCGATGCTGAAGGTGGGTCGATTCCATCAAGGTGGATAGTGAAGTTCGATTTACAATCACTCTTAGATCCCAGTTTCATTTTGTCAGTTGATGCTTATGTTTTGAAAAGGCTCACATCTCGACTTCCTGAGAGGAAGATTGCTGTACTGCCATCACTCTCATCATTAGAGCTAGCTGATCCCACTTTTGATACTCCCGGTAAAATCGATTTATTGTTGGGCACACGGGTAGTCAGTGAAGTTTTATTAGAAGGTTTGGTCAAGGGTTCTCCTGGAACGCCAATAGCTCAAAAAACGAAACTTGGATGGATTTTATCCGGTGAGATTCGTATTCCTTTGAATTCAAGGCCAGTGTGCTACAATGTAATCGAGTGCACTGACGTCAATGGACTCTTGAAGAGATTTTGGGAGCTAGAGGCGGAACCTGCGTCTAATGTAGTCATATTAACTAAAGAAGAGCAGGAATGTGAGGATCACTATTCCAGAACGACCAAGAGAGATGCAGAAGGACGATATGTAGTCAAATTACCGTTCAAAACTAAACAACAAAGCCGTGTTTATGGTAACTCTGAGCTAATGGCTCGGAAACGGTTCCATCTGCTGGAAAAGAGACTCGCAACTAACCCTGAATTAAGATTGCAATACAGCGCGGTCATTAGGGAGTATGTGCAAATGGCACATGCGGAAGTGGTCCCTCAAGCGTGTGTTAGAATCGTTAAAATATGGAGTGGCCAGCGATCAGGTGAGGTGTAGCTTGATGTATTATAGTGTATTAATATTACTATAAAGATTATTTTAAAGGATTTGTAAATAAGAAACTACTTTATACAATATTTTTATAAGTGGGTAGGTGAAAATCATTCGATGCAATGTGACGTATCAAAATGTTATAAAAAGACGACCTGCAATGTCGTCGGGACAGTTGCTCCCGAGCCGTCGAAGTGTGAGGTACGATATACCTCTGTTATATTTATAATGTTATAATAATATGTACTTAGTGTATAACAGTGAATGTAGTAATAACTACTGTTATAGTGAATAATATAATAGTGGATTGGTATTTAATAAGTAATTGAATTAGCAATTATAACTAAATACCCACTTTGGGTTTTCCAAATATTGTGTAACTAAAATATACTTGTAAAGTCACCGAATCAAAGTATTACTTGATGTATTTGCGATAGTCCTTCGGGATAATAAACTATCATAATAATAATGGCTGTAAAAATATGGCTATACCAATGATTATAAGGGCTGGTTCGATACCAGTGTGGTATCTAAGTTTTATGTAAATATACTTGTAAAGTAACCGAATCAAAGTATTACTTGATGTATTTGCGATAGTCCTTCGGGATAATAAACTATCATAATAATAATGGCTGTAAAAGTATGGCTATACCAATGATTATAAGGGCTGGTTCGATACCAGTGTGGTATCTAAGTTTTATGTAAATATACTTGTAAAGTAACCGAATCAAAGTATTACTTGATGTATTTGCGATAGTCCTTCGGGATAATAAACTATCATAATAATAATGGCTGTAAAAGTATGGCTATACCAATGATTATAAGGGCTGGTTCGATACCAGTGTGGTATCTAAGTTTTATGTAAATATACTTGTAAAGTAACCGAATCAAAGTATTACTTGATGTATTTGCGATAGTCCTTCGGGATAATAAACTATCATAATAATAATGGCTGTAAAAGTATGGCTATACCAATGATTATAAGGGCTGGTTCGATACCAGTGTGGTATGTAAGTTTTATGTAAATATACTTGTAAAGTAACCGAATCAAAGTATTACTTGATGTATTTGCGATAGTCCTTCGGGATAATAAACTATCATAATAATAATGGCTGTAAAAGTATGGCTATACCAATGATTATAAGGGCTGGTTCGATACCAGTGTGGTATCTAAGTTTTATGTAAATATACCTACTTGTAAAGTAACCGAATCAAAGTATTACTTGGATGTATTTGCGATAGTCCTTCGGGATAATAAACTATCATAATAATAATGGCTGTACAAGTGTCTATACCAATGATTATAAGGGCTGGTTCTAAGTTTTTATGTACTACCTATGTATCATAGTATCGGCTATTAGCCTGTTTAACTGATATACCACATGATACAATATCATTATAGCGTATTAATGACTGTGCAAGTATTGTCATACTAATAATTATGAGAAGTGGTTCGACTCCAATGTGGTTCCTATGTGATAAGTATCTGTGTTATAGTTTTAGCTATTATACTGTTGTAACTGGTCTGAAACCAGGGTTGTCTTATATTGTAATATTTGGCTACGAGCCTGGTGTAACATGAAGTGAAATAATAATTATGTTAGAAGGCAGACAGGTTTTCTTGTTAGTTCTTTCCTGTCTACAACAGCCTTTGGAACTGACGTAGTATAACAGAATAAAAGAGTGATAAAACAGAATTGTATTTATTGTTTAATTTCCTTGGTACAAACACATAATTACAAATGGCATCCTGTTTATGGGTATATATAGTAATTTATAGGTTATATATATGGTCACATCAAATTTTACCCCCCCTAAATCTAACACGTGCCTAAAGAATGATGCATTTTATATGCCGCATCACGCTGTAGTACGCGATGATAAGTGTACTACTAAAGTTAGGGTTGTTTTTGATGCTTCCTGTTCGGGATACAGTGGAGTGTCATTGAACAATAATTTATTAGTAGGCCCAACTTTACAACCTGATTTACGTCATACCATTATGAGATGGCGATGCCATCCCATAACTTTAGTAGCAGACATCGTTAAGATGTATCGTCAAGTCAAGGTTGCTGAAGAAGACGTTGATTATCAACGTATTTTGTGGCGTAACGATCCAAGTGCTGAGCTGCAGCATTTAAGATTGTTACGTGTAACTTTTGGCGTGTCTTCAGCTCCTTACTTGGCTGTTCGAACCTTACTACAACTTGCTCGCGATGAAGGAAAGGATTGCCCTTTAGTCGCAGATCGTATCTTCAGCGATTTTTATGTGGACGATTTTCTGTCCGGTTGTGAAACAGTGGTTGAAGGTGAACAAATTTATTGCCAGATGAACGAATTACTCAAGCGCGGTGGTTTTGAACTACAGAAGTGGTCTAGCAATAATAACGAGTTGTTGATTAGGATGCAGAAAGGAAAAGAAATGACAAATGAAGGTTTAGAGTTTAAGGTATATAAAGTTATGAAAATTTTGGGCTTAACATGGGATAGAAATACGGACGAATTCCGTTACACTGTTCACCTTTCGCCGTTGCAACCTCCTGTGACTAAGCGAAAGGTAATATCTGACATCGCCCGTCTGTTCGATCCTCTTGGCTGGCTCGCTCCAGTAGTAATAACAGCAAAGGTGTTTATACAACGCTTGTGGCTATCGGGAATCGAATGGGATGATGAACTTCCAGATCCTCTGTTAAAGGATTGGTTAGAATACAGAAGTAACCTTCACAACCTATCAAGTTTCCGTCTACCGAGATGGATAAATGTTAGTAGGGGCGACATGCACCTTGAATTACAAGGCTTTTGCGACGCTTCTAACACTGCTTATGCAGCCGTGGTATATACTCGGTCTAATAGATTCTAATGGCCATGTTCACGTCAGTCTAGTGCAGTGATTCCCAAAGTGGTCCAGGTGGACCCCCAGGGGTCCACGGGAGACTTGCTGGGGGTCTACGTAGGCGTGAACAAAAAATGGGGGTCCATAAGATGCTAATGGGGGTCCACGAAAATTTATCTGCTTTTCTTGGACATTATTCACACATAGCCACTAGTCCCAAACTAAGCAGAGCTTGTGTACTATGGGTACTAGACAACCGATAAACATACTTAAATACTTTTTTTAACAAAATGACCAAACAGCTGATCGAGGTTTGTATGGGAAGTCGAAAAATTTAATGTCTGTATTGGATAAGTCGTAGAACAAACATTGTTCAGGGTGACCTATAGACCACGTGGCCAAGAGGTTTTAAACGATTTACGATACACCCTGTATATAGAAAACACCTAGTAGACAGATACAAACAAACATGTTCATGCACACAAATGTTTGTACCCCGCGGGATTCGAACCCGCGACCTCTTGGTTCAGAGGCAGCGTCCACTACCACTGAACCAAAGTGGCCGTCAATAGTAAAGAGCAAGCATAGTTTTTATAAGGGCCTACCTACATTATTTTAAGTACCTAACTAAGCAGATAATATTTTAATAAGGCAAGCGACTGTTACTTGTCTAAACTTGCGTATGATATTACGTACAATTTCGTGTACGGACTTGCAAAGCGCTATCCGCCCGACAATGCTTAAACTTGTTCAGACATGAATTTGATCACCACTATAAATACTTGATGCCAAAGGCAAACTCATTCATTTATTTCCGGAATTTCGAAAAAAAAGGTGTGAGAAACGTCATATCAGTGATTGCTAGTGCCGAAGAAAAGTAAGTACTTACCTTTTTTTTTGTTATAGTAATTAAGTATTTTGTTTACGTGTACTAGTCAGTTGATCACAACTGCTTGTATAGATAGGTGACTTAGTAACTTACGGATATTTTAATTGTCCTCTTTCGATTTGAAGACAAACACAGCACGTTTTATTCAATTGTTTTTTCACGAGAGAAGCACTGCCTCTCTAAAAAGGCCGAATAAGCAATATTGCAGAGCAATTAAGCGTGAACTCATTGATTTGATGTTAGTTATGGTTTTTATGGACAATTTTGGGATTTCGACTTTTATTTTTTCCTACACAAATTTGATCAGCATTCGATACTGAGTTTTTTTTTTGTAGTATTAAAAATTAGTGGTAAATTAGGTGCAGTAGAAACTCGATTAACCGGACTAATTGTTGTCGATAGGCATTCGGATAATCGAAAATCCGGATAATCGAATGTATGAAGAATAATGTTGTGTTTATTAAAAATAACAAATACATAGATATCAACGAAAATCAATGTTTATGAAGAAATTAACACTTACTTATGTATGTATGTACATACATATTTTCATAGATTACATACATAATACTAAACTGCAGCATTAATCATGAAATAAAATATTTAGGTATGTATGTACGAATAATTTGTTTACAATAGGTATGTATTAAATACATACCTATTGTAAACAAATTGGTAATTTGCATTTGGTTATCATGAAATAAGTAGGTAATAAGTTTAATTTGGTTTAAAATATTTGGTAATTGTCATTTAACGTAAGCAACTTTTTCTCTACATTGCTGCTATATCACGAATTCGTTTCAGTTGTAGTAAACTCACAGTATCACTCTCTGTTTGTTTTTCAAACCACTTGAGAGCTGTTTCCAGAGCATAAAATGCTACATCATGAGATGGTCACAATTGCAAACGAACTAATACAATAACGAAACGCGCGGGGTAGCGATCCCACACGGCGCGGGTGGAATATGCAAGTTCCGACACGTACATGCTTGCATAAATTCGACTTGTAGGTACATATAAATTGGTCGCGGTTGGTAGTCCGGATAATCGCGAATCCGTATAACTGAGGGCCGGATAAACGAGTTTCTACTGTACTTTAAAATTGATACGTCTGTATTTGTCTTAGCGGTTTATTAGTTGGTCCCTTCACAAGCCGTAATTCTATTCCCGCGTGCTGACAAAGGCTGCGGTGTGATACCTCTATTCAGAAAAAAACTTGGTTACAAAAACATTTTTTTTTTCAGGTAAGTTAACTGACACGAAACATGGCTACAGCAAAGAAAAAATGTCCACAATATAGTGTCGATTATTTGAAATATGGTTTTGTTCCATCAGAGGCAGACAAACAATTGCCCATGTGTCTATTATGCAACAAAGTTTTGAGCAATGACTCTATGAAACCATCAAAGCTCGAAGATCATCTAAAAAGGTGTCATACTGATAAAATAGGTAAAGATTTAAAATATTTTCAAACATTGAAGGAAAAATATGAAAAGAGACCCACCATGCACAGTATGTTCGCTTCAACAGCTCAAAGTAACGATGATGGCTTGCGGGCATCTTACAATATCTCATTACTTATAAATATAGTTTTATTACTCTGTTAGGTTAATAAACAGTTTTTTTAAATATCAGTACTAAGCTAAAAAATTTTTTTTAATAATGACACTAAATCCTTTCTACTAATCTCATACTAAGTAAATGTATGGGAGTGTTTAATGTCAAAATGTTAGATACTTCTCGTTTGATTTAAAAAAAGTTATTGATGTCATTTTACTCATTAGGTAAAGTACTTTCGATATCAGTTTAAAGTTTTTTGAAATCTGTAATAGTTACGGAATAATCGCCTGGACACATTCAACGATTACACCCTTGTATATTTAAGGAACAACTATTTCTGAATAGTTATAAAAAAAACACGAACTAACCTAACGTAATATATCCAAGTCAAATTGCGTGGTGTTTTTTTTTATCGTGAGCATAATCCCCACGGAGCCGGTGGAGGCGGTTATGTCGGACTCGAACCGACTAAAACGCACGCCGTCTTGGGTCCTTGGTTGCCGGAGGTGAGATTGTGGAAGCATATCTCTGGCACACGATACGGCGCACCTCGAGCTGGACCGATGTTTTTTTTATAACCACCATGTAAGTTTTTTAAATACCATTTCATACATTGCCGGGTGCGCTTGTCGCTATTATATAGAATATCTAGGTAAAGTATGAAATAAATAATATTTCATACATAGCCAGCACGTTTTAGACATTCTTTACATTGCCTAGGCATTGTATAGAATACCGGATTATACACATTGCCGGTAACATATATTACCTATTTAGTTACCCTTTTAATAATCTGGTTCTTTTTTGTACACTTCACATCCCTTCATTCCCTAACTACTTCTTTGTTACTCAAAGGTTTGCTGGATGAGAACACAGTCATCTTGAGTTACGCTTGCCTTGGTACATGTTCTTGAAATATTTTTTTGTATTGCCCACGAGTATCACCTCTGTACTATTTGTGTGCAATAAAGAATTAAGAAATTCCTATTTTGGTATTGATTATAGAAATAAATAAGTAACTGCATGCTTCCTCATGCACGTTAGTTGGTGCTTTGATAGGTCGGGGCATCGTTCCATTCTAATATTGAGGGTAAACACGTTCAGCCGATACCGAATATTTGCTGTACTTTATTGGGCACCTGTTTAAAAGGTTTTTTGTTCGACAGTGTTCAATAACGTACCTACTATCGATGTTTCGGTGTACAGAATCTCCGACTATCAGCACAAGCGTTTAAACTTCTAAGTTTGTCTAAGTACTCAGACTACCGCACACATTTCTAACAGGCTCGAGCGTGTTATAAATCATCAAAAATATATATCATGCAATGTAAGGTCGCTCTATTAAATTCCAGGTTATTTGTTCCACGGCTGCACATGGCGGCGCGAGACGAGGCGAGGCGGTTGATTCAGGGCGGAAACATTGCGTTTATCGATCGCTGATTCAACCCACAGCACAGACAGGCCATTCTGTCTGACGGGTGCTTGTGTGCCACCGCGCCATTCACTGAACGCTGCGATACACATCGACACGGCGCTACCTGCCACAGGCACGTGGACAGTTCACATTCTCTTTGATGCAGGGGAGCCGCCCGCGCCGGGAGGCGCGCGCCTACAAGCGTGTACCGTCCACCACTACAAACCATACATAACAATAACCTGCTATAGACGTTAATGGTCGCTGTGGCTGCCACTTGGTCAGTACCGCTGTTCTAATAGTAAAACCAGATAATACTTCAAAACAACATAGCTAATTTGAATCAAAGTATCTATATGTATATGTCTATGATAGTATTTGGTGGGTTCATATTTCTAGATGCAATGGATGTTATGTAATCTGAGTGTATCCGTTTTACTTGAAGTACCCCCACCAGCGGGCGCGGGCCCGCACTCGTCCAATAGCAGCTACCTATGAGCGGAAAAGGAACTAGTGGTGACATCGGTGAGCCGGCACTACACTTAGCCACATGTTGTCAATATAAATAAATCGACGACACCGAGCCGCGGCGCCCGCCATTGTTCGCGGGCGCCCTTCATCTCGCTCGTAAATTGCGCCTCTCTGTATCAAATGGGATTGTGGACTCTTCACGCGCACAATGTACGCGCGTCTATTGTCGCACAATACAAGGATTATGGCGTATAATCACGTTTTATAGAATTAAGCACTCCTCGCACGATCCTTATACACTTGTCGTTCGAAAGCTCAGGCGAAACCTCGAGTGGTGCTGAATGCGGACGGGCCCTTAATCTCACTAAATTTATAAGAGGTGCGCGGCGCAATCAGCGGCGGCCATTAGGCCTACCCACCTAATGAGAATGAGTTGTTCCTGTCGTGCCGCGGCGGAGGATGTGGAAAGGGCACTCCGCACTTCACATGCGAACATAACAACCCAAGCAGCACACGAGGCTGCTTAATAGCCGAATAACGGATTTCCAAAACGCTTAAAGCCGAATATGGAAGCTGCATTAAGTCTGTATACGACCTTACACAGCTCTTATACCTCTTAAATGGGCACAAAATTATTCAGCCTTGGGTTCACATAGCTGCTTAAGAGCTGTGTAGCAGCAACTTAACAGTGTTATCAAGGGTAACAGCACAAATTATTTAGCCTCAAGTTCACATAGCTGCTTATGAGCTGTGTAGCAGAAATGTAACAGTGTTATAAAGGGTGTCGACAGTACTTTGCGCTGAAATCCGACTGACTAAGAGATCACAAGTTACTCTTTATTCAGAAAATATGTCTGTAATGCGCGCTCTATACATATTGTAAACCGCGAAACGCTACTTAATTGCGGCCTGTGTATTAATGAACATGCAATATTGCACTTTGTTACGTGAAGTGAATATTGGAAACGAAATTAATGGTGGATAATATATTCATATCCCTGTTAAGTACATTGATTTACATATTAATAAAGGAAAAATGATTGGGAATTTAATTTTACTGACGTTATACATATATATTATCTAAGAAAATTTTAGTGCGCCATGAAAATATTTTGTTTTAAATTAGTTTTGTGATATAAATAAGCTGTGATGTACACTATGACTAAATAATTTGTAGTGCTTTGAAAAGAATTATAAGATAAAAAGTTATTATTATGATATTAGGAAGTAAAAACTAATGCAATACATTTTATTTCTTGCACAAAACATCGTAAAGGTTGAAAATTCAGTCAGAATATGTTTAGGTTATAAAATAAAATGGTGGATTTATGTTAAACAGTAACGTGAATAGTTAAAACTCTTATATTCTACAACAGGCTGTCTAATAGTTCACTAGTGCGCTGTTATTCTACTAAAAAACGGAATAATATTACACATGTGAACTGTATACAGCTATAAGCTGTTTTCTTCACTTTTAATTATTCACAAGCTCTACCTTTAGCCATGATTTGAACAATTAAACAGTTATTATAACGAATCTTTAGGGGTCCCTAGTATTAAATCTAAAACCACCGCATGGACTTCCATTACAAAATTGTCAAAGCGGTATTTTTCTTTCTTCTAATGCCTCCTGTTCTTGCTTTCAATTTCCACGAATTAAGCGAATTCATTTTAATATATAGCAAATAAAAATACGTTGGATATGGTCTCAACTTAGTTCCACTGACTGATTACAGTACCACATATGTTACTTTTATTCAGATAACGTCGAATTTAAGGTACTTATGTGAACCATTATAAAGTAGAAGCCGTTAATTCTATACACTAGTGAGTCTCTAAGCAGCTGCGAGGCATCTAGTGAATGTTTAAATAGCCACTATGCAGATACTATCAATTGCAGTATAAAGGCTGATTAGCGGTAGACATATTCAGGTATAAGCTGTAATATGGGCCACATATCGTCCATTATACAGCTATTAACTTTAAAATAGTTCACACGTGCCCCTTTAATAAGTCAGTGTAATAGGAGTTCACAAATATCTTCTTAAACAGCATTTGGCGTAATTTTATGCATTAAACAGGCCTTACTACGGTTTAGGCAATAGAAAAGGTTAGAAACTGAATAGAGTCATTAAAAACATACCTTTATAGCACTCTTAGCGTATTAATGGTGGTTTTGTCGGTCTGAATCAGCCTTAATACAGCTTTTAATTAGCTAAAGCTGTTTAAATATCACTGACCGCTATTATACAGCTGTAGCATCACCAGTGTACTCTTAGAAGCGTCTTAATACGCACAGAGTTTCAAATAAGTCTTAAAGTGAGTAGTTATACAGCTATCTGTGCTACTTGGGAAGGCTTTGTTATTCACCCACGCGCGGTGGAGGTTTGGAATGAATGTTTCACTTCGCGTGAAGGAAGTTTTTTGGAGCCGAGCCAGAGAAGCAGAAGCACAGCGCTACTTGCGGCAAACAAGCTGCTCACAAGTAGTCACTAAAGAGCTCACAGTTAGCTACTTATAATTAATAGTATTCTTAAACTGTGGAGTCAGTGTGACGTGATCAGTTCACTTCCGTCACGGAACAACGCCGAGGCGTACCTTGCTTGAATTATTTCTGAAGCTGACTGCACCACACAAAATGCTCAGATGGCGGGATATGTTCTCTCGCTCACCATGAACTATTTTTAATGTTCAAAGCTTCATTACATCCTGTACTGTCGTACGTAGTAATCCCAATGACCCACTTTGTAATTGTATAAGTTAGAATTTACATATACTAGGATAACTAGTATATGTAACAAGATATTAAATGAGATCGTCACGATTATGTACGTTGGTTAGCGAGCTCTGTAGTAGCCCAAGTAGCACACGAGGCTGCTTAATAGCCGAATAACGGATTTCCAAAACGCTTAAAGCCGAATATGGAAGCTGCATTAAGTCTGTATACGACCTTACACAGCTCTTATACCTCTTAAATGGGCACAAAATTATTCAGCCTTGGGTTCACATAGCTGCTTAAGAGCTGTGTAGCAGCAACTTTACAGTGTTATAAAGGGTAACAGCACAAATTATATAGCCTCAAGTTCACATAGCTGCTTATGAGCTGTGTAGCAGAAATGTAACAGTGTTATAAAGGGTATCGACAGTACTTTGCGCTGAAATCCGACTGACTAAGAGATCACAAGTTACTCTTTATTCAGAAAATATGTCTGTAATGCGCGCTCTATACATATTTTAAACCGCGAAACGCTACTTAATTGCGGCCTGTGTATTAATGAACATGCAATATTGCACTTTGTTACGTGAAGTGAATATTGGAAACGAAATTAATGGTGGATAATATATTCATATCCCTGTTAAGTACATTGATTTACATATTAATAAAGGAAAAATGATTGGGAATTTAATTTTACTGACATTATACATATATATTATCTAAGAAAATTTTAGTGCGCCATGAAAATATTTTGTTTTAAATTAGTTTTATGATATAAATAAGCTGTGATGTACACTATGACTAAATAATTTGTAGTGCTTTGAAAAGAATTATAAGATAAAAAGTTATTATTATGATATTAGGAAGTAAAAACTAATGCAATACATTTTATTTCTTGCACAAAACATCGTAAAGGTTGAAAATTCAGTCAGAATATGTTTAGGTTATAAAATAAAATGGTGGATTTATGTTAAACAGTAACGTGAATAGTTAAAACTCTTATATTCTACAACAGGCTGTCTAATAGTTCACTAGTGCGCTGTTATTCTACAAAAAACTGAATAATATTACACATGTGAACTGTATACAGCTATAAGCTGTTTTCTTCACTTTTAATTATTCAAAAGCTCTACCTTTAGCCATGATGTGAACAATTAAACAGTTATTATAACGAATCTTTAGGGGTCCCTAGTATTAAATCTAAAACCACCGCATGGACTTCCATTACAAAATTGTCAAAGCGGTATTTTTCTTTCTTCTAATGCCTCCTGTTCTTGCTTTCAATTTCCACGAATTAAGCGAATTCATTTTAATATATAGCAAATAAAAATACGTTGGATATGGTCTCAACTTAGTTCCACTGACTGATTACAGTACCACATATGTTACTTTTATTCAGATAACGTCGAATTTAAGGTACTTATGTGAACCATTATAAAGTAGAAGCCGTTAATTCTATATACTAGTGAGTCTCTAAGCAGCTGCGAGGCATCTAGTGAATGTTTAAATAGCCATTATGCAAATACTATCAATTGCAGTATAAAGGCTGATTAGCGGTAGACATATTCAGGTATAAGCTGTAATATGGGCCACATATCGTCCATTATACAGCTATTCACTTTAAAATAGTTCACACGTGCCCCTTTAATAAGTCAGTGTAATAGGAGTTCACAAATATCTTCTTAAACAGCATTTGGCGTAATTTTATGCATTAAACAGGCCTTACTACGGTTTAGGCAATAGAAAAGGTTAGAAACTGAATAGAGTCATTAAAAACATACCTTTATAGCACTCTTAGCGTATTAATGGTGGTTTTGTCGGTCTTAATCAGCCTTAATACAGCTTTTAATTAGCTAAAGCTGTTTAAATATCACTGACCGCTATTATACAGCTGTAGCATCACCAGTGTACTCTTAGAAGCGTCTTAATACGCACAGAGTTTCAAATAAGTCTTAAAGTGAGTAGTTATACAGCTATCTGTGCTACTTGGGAGGTCTCTGCTGTAACTAGTTATTAAACATCGTTCTCGAGCGCCGCCGGACGACACGCGGGACACGCGCGTGTGGCGGGTGTGCAAACTTGTGTCGCCGGGCGGCAACTCGCGACAAACTGTCGTTAGCGGACGTGTCGCGTGCCGACACCTGGCGAGCGCGCATTCACAACGACGACTCTGGCCACTGTTGGCAGTGTTCGTGGTGCGGGCCCAGTGCCCACCCATGTTTTACCTTATCAAATCGTACAGATGTGTAAGCGGAACATCCCCATCTTAGAATGAATAATTTGTTACCGACGAACGAGCAAGTCTATTTATCCGGTCCCCAGTGATGTAATGAGCCAGCGTATTCAGGGCGGGCCGCGCCCCCGTGCGTCAACTAATCGTTTATATATTAACGACAAGTATCTACTCGAAATAAATAAGTCTACGCCGCTGAATGGAAAAAAGCATTCCGTGGCACATCCGCCTCCCGACTCCTCGTCGGGAAGCACGTACTACCAGGAAACATTCCGTTATACAACTTATTCTCGTAGACACGTTGCGTAGTCGTGTTGGATTTTTTACGAACCTCAAAGCTTTATTACCCGACTGCGCGACGCAAAGGAGGGTAATGTGTTTATCAGTCTATGTATGTATGTTTGTTTCTATGTGGCGTTCTAGAGACCAAATGCACGACGACTTGAGCAACCACGCGCAGGGCATGCCGTCATAGAGGCGGTAAGGCCCATCATGGGGGAATGGCTAGAGAGGCCAAATGGCAGCCTCTCGTATCGACTGACGCAGATTATCACCGGGCACGGGTGCTTCTGGCGGTATCTGTGTCGGATCGAAAAGGAGCCAACGTCCGAGTGCCATCATTGCGACGCGAGCGAGGACACAGGGCTGCACACGCTCACCGGGAGCAGGCGGGAGCTAGTGGCGGCCCTGGGAGTGAGAGTTCTCACCCTCGCCACCCTTCTCACAGCAATGGTCCGCTGCGCGGACGCGTGGGCCGCCGGCGTTTTCTTCAGTCCGACATAACCTCCCCTTCCGGCTCCGGTAGGGGAGGTATCCGAGGGGATTTCCGCACGGAAAAAAAAAGAGTCCAAATGCATAGGCTGATTTTGATAATGCGAGTGTCACTAAAGACATGACAGTAATAAAAATTCACCACAGCTACAACCAGACGTCATATTGTCAAAATGAAAAAAAAAGTCGATGAACTATGTCAAGTGGGGTGTCGTTGAATAGGTATTTTAAAATCATCAGGTTTCAATTCATTTTAAATAATAGTTTAGGATATACACTGACGGACTCATAAACTGCATCAAAGTAATAGACGACTTTGAAATAAATATTTTAACCAAGTATGCATACTTTCTATACAGATTTAAATTGAAACCTCTAGATTGGTTCGTGAACTTTAAAACAGCGTAGGGTCATATCTTTAAGTTTAAGTTTATGTACTGGAAAGGACCTTAAGACTTTTTTTGAAGAAAAAACAGAAATTTAAGAAAAATTGGTTTAATTAAAAAATTGGTTTTAATAATAGACACAAACTTTATGCAAGGGTTTATTTGTGTTTTAATAAGGTGTATTACCCCCACGTGCCCTTATTACGGATTCTAATCGGTTCCGCATAGATTTTATAAGGGTTTTTAAAAGATCTTGCGGAATATTGTCCCATTCTTCTGAAAGTGCTGTTCTTAGTGCTGCCACTGTCGTGGGCGAAGGGTTTCTCGCATATACAGCTCTTTTTAAATTGTCCCAAACATGCTCGATGGGATTAAGATCCGGGCTGCGTGCTGGCCAATTCATTGTACGTATCCCAACCTCTTCGCAATAATGTTGAACTTGTGCAGCTGCATACGGCCGGGCATTATCCTGCATTAAAGTAAAATTTTCGCCTATGAATCCCATGTAAGGCACCACGTGATCTTCTAATATCTCTGTTATGTAGCGATGTGCTGTCAAACCCCCTCTATTACCGTTTTGACGGACCATGTCTATGAACACAAGTTCTGTTCGCCCGTTCATCGATATGCCACCCCAGACCATACATGAACCGCCTCCAAAAGGAACACGCTCCTCAATGCAACTTTGAGCATATCGCTCCCCACGTCGACGATAGACTCTTCTGCGACCATCTGCACCATATAAACATGTCCTACACTCGTCCGTGAACAATACAGAGGCCCACTGCTCTTCTGTCCAATTCAGGTGATGACGCGCAAATCTTAAGCGAGCTTGTCTGTGAGCTGTAGACAACTTTGGACCATTTGCTGGTCTAAAAGGGGTGATATCCGCTTCCTTTAACCTTCTTCTTATTGTTCGTGCACACACGTTTACTCCACGCACTTCATTAAGCTCGGTTTTGATGTTAACTGACGTGAGGAAACGATTTCGCAGGGAAGTTATAACAATAAATCGGTCATCACGACCTGTGGTTGCTCGAGTTCTGCCTGTACCACGTCTCCTCCTGTAAGAACCTGTCTCTACAAACCTTCTGTATATTCTAGAAACCGTAGACTGGTTTAAATTTAAATTTCTACCAATCGTTCGTTGATCCAAGCCCTCCCGCACCAATGCTACAATTTGTGCCGCTTGTTCGGACGAAGTATCCATATTATGGTTCAAAAACTCTCGATGTGTTAAAAAACTAACCCAACAATTATGCTGGTAACAATAATTCAATTGACAAAACAAAAAAAATCAATGAGAATCAATTTAAAACTTTGCTATAAATAACACGCAAATCTGATACTACAAGTAAATTTTCTTTTCCCGGCTATATTCATTTGTTTTACTGCAGTTCTATATTTAAATTTAATTTTTTTTTAAGATTAAGAGCCAGTCTTTCCATATTTATATAATTTAATCTAAAAAGTTTGCATACTTATTATAAAAAAGCCTTTTAGAGTAAACCTGAACTTTGATGCAGTTTATGAGTCCGTCAGTGTATAATAACGATGTAAAGTTGTTTAACAAAACAATCATTTTAGCTAATTTTCTAACTTATTAATTTTTAGTTTTTATTTCAAGTATAAACGATATGAAGGAAATAAGAAGGAGATAACAAAAATATATATATGTCATATGGTCATATCATAACTAAAAAGTATAAAATGAAAGGCGGCCCATTAATTTTCTTTTGGTTTATAATTGGCAAATGGGTACCGCCTGCTATCAAACTTATTTCGGTCTTTTCAGTGGCAGTCGGGTTTTTTATTTTTTAATCATTTGTTTTTTTGTATTCTATTGTACACCGTATAGTAGCGCGATATACCTAAATCCCTTCGATAGCAAAATTCACGATGTCAACAGTTACAAGGCATCGGATTAGATCTGGGATGGTTTGTGCACTCACCTGTGGCTGCTCGCTCGCGTGGACGGCGCTCACAGTCGCTCAGGTAAAGGCCATCGAGATTCGTCTCACGACAAGTCTGTACAGTTCTGGTATCACTCGCGAATCGCGATATCACGTCACCACTTTGAACAGCGGGAATGTAAAAATATACAGTCGTTAGAAGACGCCCGATTTTTAAAGTCTATAATCTGGCTGAGATATGTGGCGGCGAGTGTACGCTTATCATCATACCTATCTATAAGCGATTGAAATAAAAGTTTGTAATTTTCTGCACAGGGCGTAATTCCTGCATACGTGGTTTGTGCCATACCCGAAATCTTGCCCAGTAAATAATACAATTTCTCGGCGTCCGAGAGTGATGGATTATCATGTATCGTAGCCATGAAATTGGCGTAGAACATAGGCCACGAGCGAATATCACCATTAAAACCAATTAATTGGATCGGCGGTTACGTCGTGCTGCATTTTTCTGGAACGCGCTTGTCGTTGCCCTTCGCACAGTCTATAACAAGTCCCTTGATGCGGCTGTACAGCTGTTCGAAAGACGCACGGCTACCATACTCTGGCGCGGGGTGCCCCTTTTTTCGTATAACATTTTCTATCCTAATGTCGAATGGCATAAAATGTTTAGCATAATAGTCACTTCGCATAATGGTCTTTTGGCATAATGGTCTTTACGCATAACGTATTCTTTGGCATAATTATCAATTTCCCTAATTGTCTTGACCATAACTTTGTTATCTATAAATTTTAAAGTCATAATAATCTTAACGCATAAATGAAAAAAAATACGATAAATCAAAGTATGTAATGTCATTCATTATTGGTTGATTGATTAATGATTAATAATAAGGAATATTTGCAATAGCTTTGGTTTAGGTTAAATAAAAGTTAGGTAGGTTAGGTTAGGTTAGAACATGACAAACAACGCACGAGCCGAGCGAGCGAAGCGAGCGTGCCGCGGCAGCGGCCGGCGAAGTGCCAGAAGCGAATCGCACTTGTTAGAATCATGTTAAAATATGGAGTGGCCAGCGATCAGGTGAGGTGTAGCTTGATGTATTATAGTGTATTTATATTACTATAAAGAATATTTTAAAGGATTTGTAAATAAGAAACTACTTTATACAATATTTTTATAAGTAGGTACTTAGGTGAAAATCATTCGATGCAATGCGACGTCTCAAATGTTATAAAAAGACGATCTCAGATGTCATTCGCACAGTTGCTCCCGAGCCGTCGAAGTGTGAGGTACGATATACCTCTGTTATATTTATAATGTTGTGAATGTAGTAATAACTACTGTTATAGTGAATAATATAATAGTGGATTGGTATTTAATAAGTAATTGAATTAGCAATTATAACTAAATACCCACTTTGACATTGAAATATTGTGTAACTAAAATATACTTGTAAAGTAACCGAATTAAAGTATTACTTGATGTATTTGCGATAGTCCTTCGGGATAATAAACTATCATAATAATAATGGCTGTAAAAGTATGGCTATACCAATAATTATAAGGGCTGGTTCGATACCAGTGTGGTATCTAAGTTTTATGTACTACCTAGGTATCAAAGTGTCGGCTATTAGTCTGTTTCACTGATGTACCAGATGGTACAATATTATTATAGCATATTAGTGACTGTGCAAGTATTGTCATACTAATAATTACTCGTATGAGAAGTGGTTCGACTCCAATGTGGTTCCTATGTGATAAGTACCTGTGTTATAGTTTTAGCTATTATACTGTTGTAACTGGTCTGAAACCAGGGTTGTCTTATATTGTAATATTTGGCCACGAGCCTGGTGTAACATGAAGTAAAATAATAATTATGTTGTGGTTAGAAGGCAGACAGGTTTTCTTGTTAGTTCTTTCCTGTCTACAACAGCCTTTGGAACTGACGCAGTATAACAGAATAAAAGAGTGATAAAACAGAATTGTATTTATTGTTTAATTTCCTTGGTTCAAATACATAATTGCAAATGGCATCCTGTTTATGGGTATATATAGTAAAGTATAGGTTTATAAACATGTTTACCCTAAATTTTACCCCCCCAAATCTAACACACTCATCGAGTTAATTATATTTATACAAATTTACCTGCTTCTTCAGATATATTTGTTTTCCAATCAGCAAAATAAATGGATTATGTGCGTTTGAAATGTAATTAAAATTTAAGGAGTTAAATTATGTTTAAATATCGTTATACGATAAACCATTATGCTCAATAATTTTATGGTTAAAGATGGTTATGACTAAAGTAATTATGCGAAAGAAATTATACGTGAAAATTTTATGCCGAAACAGCGTTATGCGAAAAGATGATTATGCTAAAACCAGTTATTCATTTCGAAATTAGGACTTTCAATTTTATGCAATCCAATATGGACCCCTCTGGCGCGGCCGTCGCCGTCGGATTCAGCTCTAATAACCGATTATTGTATTCATTAACGACCTCATTTAACTCCTTACGGAAATAGTTCTCGGGCGACCGAATTATTAGCAATTTGACAAATCGACGGCCCTCTGAAGGCATTGGAAGATTACGTTTCGTCGTGCTTGGATTAGTATCAGTTGAGAGTCGGGGGCATTCATTTTTTCATTCGGCATAACATAACATAAACTCACGCTTGTATTCCCCGAAGGGGTAGGCAGAGGTGCTAGCACCCACTTTTCGCCAGTTTATGTTTAGGTCCCAATGTAATAGGTGGCGAGCCTATTGCCATTAACCGGGCACTTATAAACCTGCGATAAATACACACATAACTTCGAAAAGCATCGAAAGGTCATTGGTGTGTGCCATGGTAAACCTGGGATCGAACCCGAGACCTCGTCTCAGCAGTCCATTACCCATACCGCTAGGCTACCGCGGCTATTTTATTTTTTATTTTATTTCATTCGGCATTGTGTATAATTGCAACAACATAATATGTATGTATATGAAAATTAATAAAAATAAAATATTAACGCTAAACGAAACGCAAACTTGGGTAAGCACTAAATAACAACGGCGGTATGTACCTATGTCGTAATGATTTCTAGATGAGTTCGCGCAATATAATAACGGCGGTGCGGATTCTCAACTATCCTCAACTTAGAAATGATAGTGGGGCAATTAAGAATTTTTGCAAAAATATTTTATTATTCATATAATTAGTATTTATGATGAAACGTATATATTGTTTCCTTTGCCTACTACACCTAAATAGACCTATTCTAGTGAGGCACCTAGGTAATACAGTAGGATTCAGCGGTTAAAGAAATGAATTTAGAATAGTGGGTAATTGAATATAAATACACTTTTAGTTTAAAATCCTGAAAGGGCGGGTTTTTCACACTTATTAGGGTATATAGGTGACCTAATAAGGGCGGTAAATGCCAGTAATCTAGGCTCAGAAGGACCACAAATGTGGTAGCGCGATATACCTATATCCTTTCGATAACAAAATTCACGATGTCACCAGTTACAAGGTTAGTGCACTCACCTGTGGCTGCTCGCTCGCGTGGACGGCGAGTGAGACATTGTGTTCTGAAGAAGCAAGCATGACGGACGTTGAGATTACGGCAATATCATTTGACTTAAGTTATTTTTATTATAAATACAAGAAAATAAATGAAAGGAAACGAAAAATAAAAAAATGCTTCCTAAAGGTGACCATAAGAATTTCCTTCTTACTTTTCAGTTTCTTAACTGGCTTATTAAATACTAGCTTTTGCCCGCGGCTCCGCCCGCGTGGATGTCGGTTATCGTGACCAAACATAGCCTATGTCCTTTCTTATGGTCTAATCTACCCCTATACCAAATTTCATCAAAATCGGTGCAGTGGCTTAGTCGTGAAAGCGTAACATACAGACAGACAGACAGACAGACAGACATACAGACAGACAGAGTTACTTTCGCATTTATAATATTATAGTATGGATATTAGTAGGTATGGATTGCACTAAGGCGACACCATGCATCAGCTACTTTTTTTTATCCTTGTGATCACTATTTCCCCGGTCCCAAATGCATGGTTCTGCCTGGTAACATTCCAGGAAGTTCAAAATGTTTTCATTTGACCATTTGACCAGTCACTCATATTTGTACTCAAAACGACCCATACGTCTGTACGCCGCCAGTACACAAACGACAACGAGACTGAGTGTACGCAAACGTGTGAACAAGTCGCAAGCGCTTGCGGCAAATTCCTTTGATTTGTGACATAAAAACCGACACTTGGCGGATCGGCTACAAGCGCTTGCAAACCTACACAAACCAATTCAAACGCTTTATCCACACGTTTGAATTTGTGACGGCTTGTTTAGGTTTGGCAAACGTGCGGACGCGGCTTTAATTTAGGTGTACTGATTGGAGATAAAATATAAACACAAACTGCGTGGCTTAAGTAGCTATGAATGATAGTATATTTGTAGGCACAATACAGTACACACGAATTTACACAGAAGGAGCGAGAGATTACAGACCGAAAAGATAGATTCAGAAAGCACAGGTGATAGCAGTAAATACTAAGAACTATGATTCGCGATGTCCGCGCCCCGCGGCGAGGCATCGGCTGACACGGGCTCCGCGTAGCTATGTCTAGTCAAGACTGGCCGTGCGCCGACGCACCTGCGCGAGCGCAGTGTTATGTATCGGCAGTTATAGTACACTGACGGACTCATAAACTGCATCAAAGTAATAGACGACTTTGAAATAAATATTTTAACCAAGTATGCATACTTTCTATACAGATTTAAATTGAAACCTCTAGATTGGTTCGTGAACTTTAAAACAGCGTAGGGTCATATCTTTAAGTTTAAGTTTATGTACTGGAAAGGACCTTAAGACTTTTTTTGAAGAAAAAACAGAAATTTAAGAAAAATTGGTTTAATTAAAAAATTGGTTTTAATAATAGACACAAACTTTATGCAAGGGTTTATTTGTGTTTTAATAAGGTGTATTACCCCCACGTGCCCTTATTACGGATTCTAATCGGTTCCGCATAGATTTTATAAGGGTTTTTAAAAGATCTTGCGGAATATTGTCCCATTCTTCTGAAAGTGCTGTTCTTAGTGCTGCCACTGTCGTGGGCGAAGGGTTTCTCGCATATACAGCTCTTTTTAAATTGTCCCAAACATGCTCGATGGGATTAAGATCCGGGCTGCGTGCTGGCCAATTCATTGTACGTATCCCAACCTCTTCGCAATAATGTTGAACTTGTGCAGCTGCATGCGGCCGGGCATTATCCTGCATTAAAGTAAAATTTTCGCCTATGAATCCCATGTAAGGCACCACGTGATCTTCTAATATCTCTGTTATGTAGCGATGTGCTGTCAAACCCCCTCTATTACCGTTTTGACGGACCATGTCTATGAACACAAGTTCTGTTCGCCCGTTCATCGATATGCCACCCCAGACCATACATGAACCGCCTCCAAAAGGAACACGCTCCTCAATGCAACTTTGAGCATATCGCTCCCCACGTCGACGATAGACTCTTCTGCGACCATCTGCACCATATAAACATGTCCTACACTCGTCCGTGAACAATACAGAGGCCCACTGCTCTTCTGTCCAATTCAGGTGATGACGCGCAAATCTTAAGCGAGCTTGTCTGTGAGCTGTAGACAACTTTGGACCATTTGCTGGTCTAAAAGGGGTGATATCCGCTTCCTTTAACCTTCTTCTTATTGTTCGTGCACACACGTTTACTCCACGCACTTCATTAAGCTCGGTTTTGATGTTAACTGACGTGAGGAAACGATTTCGCAGGGAAGTTATAACAATAAATCGGTCATCACGACCTGTGGTTGCTCGAGTTCTGCCTGTACCACGTCTCCTCCTGTAAGAACCTGTCTCTACAAACCTTCTGTATATTCTAGAAACCGTAGACTGGTTTAAATTTAAATTTCTACCAATCGTTCGTTGATCCAAGCCCTCCCGCACCAATGCTACAATTTGTGCCGCTTGTTCGGACGAAGTATCCATATTATGGTTCAAAAACTCTCGATGTGTTAAAAAACTAACCCAACAATTATGCTGGTAACAATAATTCAATTGACAAAACAAAAAAAATCAATGAGAATCAATTTAAAACTTTGCTATAAATAACACGCAAATCTGATACTACAAGTAAATTTTCTTTTCCCGGCTATATTAATTTGTTTTACTGCAGTTCTATTGTTAATTTTTTTTTTTTTAAGATTAAGAGCCAGTCTTTCCATATTTATATAATTTAATCTAAAAAGTTTGCATGCTTATTATAAAAAATCCTTTTAGAGTAAACCTGAACTTTGATGCAGTTTATGAGTCCGTCAGTGTATATGGCGTGGAATGCATTCCTCGCGGCCTACTACAGATATCGCTCGGGTCTACTTGTCGATTTAATTTATATTGAGTATATGTAGTGTGTATGTAATGTATTTATATTTTGTATAGTGTTAGGCATGTGCCGTATGTGTATGTATATAAATGTATATATTATATGTATATACGTATTATTTTATATTTTGGATATACAGTAAGTTACCCACAGTCAATATGGCGCCACTTGTGATAATGGTTGGCATCGTAAATATCAATTACTTCCGTTTTCATACAGAATGGCGTTACCACCGTTCATATGCCCGAAGTACATACGGTACTTCAGCCTCAACGTCAACGTGATTAACTACTTATACAAACAAAGTTAATTTAACAAATCGTATTATCGAATGTAATTCAGTCGTGTTGTAACCGTGATCTAATTAGTGCGAGCGCGGCGTGACGGACCAACAACGCGAGAGCGCGCGGCGCGACTCACGGGCGACACGCGCGGCTGAAACTTGTCGTAGCTAATCTGCCGCGATCGCGATACCTTTTAGGTGAAATCTTGGTTTGGTTGGTTTTGCTAAAACAAGGCGAGGTCTCGTAGTGCCCACATTCTTTGAATAATTTATACTGGGAATCCGAACAAACCTCGGGCGTTGGGGGATAAGATGGCTGTGGCTTCGTAGCAGTCGAAATAAGTCAGTTTAAATGAATGGCATAGAAAAACTAGGAAAATCGTGTTACCATTATTGCAAGGTAGCAGCACCACACCGAGGTGGCATTCGTGAATGCAGTTTATTGTATATAGGACTGGTCAATTTGACTTCACCCCGCGTGATGGTAAGCTGAAGGCATAGTCTAAGAAAAGAGACGTACCACGTTGCGAGGGCGGCACTCAGCTTGAAGGTTAACGCGTTCTCATTTCAATATATGAAACAATCGGCGATGTTCCTCCATAGTCGAGCCTCGTAAATCATAAAAGTGATAAAATGTTGATCTCCAGAGCCCCGCAGTGCCGCCTCGTCTTCCGCGACATCCGCGGCGAACCGATTGTTTATGCACAGCCAGCGCGCCCCACTCCACGCTACAATCCGTATATTATTTTAAGCACATGACAACTAACTGAAACATTCATTGTGTAGAACGTAGCCGTGTGGCGCGTGGCGCGTGGCGCGTGGCGCCTCGCTGCGTTACACCTCCTTAATAATAAATCACACGAGCATCGCTCCACTCGCGATGTGCTGCTGAACCGCGCATACCTAACTGCCGCGAACCGACTGTTTCACCTCGCCGTAAATGATAAATATGTATGTATCTACACGTCATCATTTCTGAAGCAACTCTCAATAACTGTAAGAGTGACCATTACTAAATTGCACCTACCGTATACAGAACGAATGGGAAAGGAACCTCTTTTAGGTTTTAATGTGTGCGACCCGCGAACAGAGATCGGCGATACGATATGGGTATCTAACAGAGAGTTACATGTTCAAGTTCAAAAAAGTTGCGCCTGTTCACCTCTTTATAAACTTTCCCTGTTCCGTTGCCGCGTCGTGGTCGGATCGGATCGAATATGCTCCAGTCTAAAAATTCATACATTTCATACTATCAGTCTAAATTCATACATACGCAATCGTGGCGCGGTGGGGTGGTAGGGGACGGGGGGCTGTACCGAGTAGCCATGCATTTTACTCGGTACTAAGGAATCAGGGCTGTCTCATTTGTAATGACTTTTATTAAAGCATTTAGTATGCTATTTATTCAAATTGATTCGGAAAGGACTAAAAATGACTGATCCAGGCGGGATTTGAACCCGCAATCCTTCTCTTACAGGGAGAATGCTTTGACCACTAAGCTACCAGACTACTTTTGTTTTTTACTTTGCTAAAATTGTTTTTTTTTTTAATTTCGATTACCTACAATTATCCATGTAATGACCAAAGATGAATGGCAAATTCAACTAAAACGATATGAGTATCGTTTCTCAAATTCAAACTTAAACTCAAACTCAAAAAGTCATACTTCAAATAGTTAAATATAACGCTTGTGTAGATAGACCAAAAGTCGCAATAGCCGACCTTCATTCGAGCGGAGCCGCGGGCTTCAGCTAGTTGGTTGTCGATTGCCTTGAGAGAACAAAGAGACTAGTCCCCCTGACAAAACTGCAAAAGGTGGAATTTCTGCAAACACCAAACTGGCACCTGTGCAGGGGCTGTTCTGTTTAGTGAATAATTGTTTAAATTGAAATTGAATAATAGGTCGAGGGAAAAATTATGTAGTTAATCCACACGGAACACGCAAGGGAATTTAATAATATATTGATGAATACCGAATTTACTTACACCCGCGACGGCGTGACTTTATCGTGTGGTTGAAGGCTAAGCGTACTAGTTGTGAGTAGTGAACCCCTCGCCCCTGGCACAAGACCAGCCCCCCCCCCCCCCCCGGCCCGCGTCTCGCCGCACGCCTAGCGCCGTTTGTAATTTCCGCGTGTCACGAGCAGCCCCGCTCGTATGATTGCTCAATAAAGAGGCCAGCACAACTACAATAAATACCTTTTTTTTATACGAAATTCCCCACCACTCGAGGAGGGCGATTATGTCGCACTAGAACCCACTAGAAGCGCACACCACCCGTCATGGATCATCCCGGGATGTAAGGCGGCCCATAAGACATTTCCTGCGCACCCGACTGACCCGAGGCCATTTCCAATTTCAGGATTTGCCCCGAGAGGTGTCCCCATTTTGCCCCCGAAAAGGCGAGGGATAGCATTGCCTTGACCTTCTCCTGGTAGGGTGACAAGCGGCTCCACCTTATACTAAGTATACCACTTTCCATGAAAAAAAAATCCTACTTGACTGTTTGGTTATTCGAGATCACATGGTTTGGCTAGCGCGCATTAGTTGTTGCGTGTTTCGTATTGGCATTAGTATTATGTTATCTGTGGTACTCGTAACATTACGGTGGAGGATCGCACGAAATGGCGCACATTGGGAGAGGCCTAGGTCCAGCAGTGGACTGCGGTGTGCTAATTGATTGATAACACCCTCCGATGTTTGTAACCAAGTGGCGCGTCCGACGGGTGCGCTCAAGCTGGCCCACTTCTCTGAGAGCCTCTCGTTAACGACACCTTTTAAATATTCAACAGCTCTCATTACTACACAAACTTTATCTTGCCTCGCCCATCACTCGCCCCTGCAGGCGCGGAGGGTGGCGCGGGTTCGAGTCGCGACGGGGCCGCGCGGCTAACTGGATTACGTGGCTTTAATTGTAACCGTTTACTGAAGGAGGGACTGTGGATATCGAGATCAGTGGCCCGATTTAAAACTTTAACGAAGCTTGGAGCCTTACGAATTGTACTGAAATGATGTAATTGATAAAGGTAGGTTAGAATGTATGTAAATTTTTCGCTGGATTGAATTTTATTATAGTTAGTTACCTACACTACACCACACTCAAATGTAAAATCTACGTTGTATAAGGCTAAAAGCTACAGGGGCACGCCCCAAGAGCTTTCCAGTACGTCCCCGTCGTGTGCCCTGGACCCCAACGTGACCACCGTAACGGAGTGGCACGTTGGGTGACCGAATCTGGAACAGCGAATCTTGCGGCAAGTAGTAATACTGTTTATTGGTGTCCTCTGTTCGTATCGGCACTGTCCTTTTTAGGACGATGTCGAGCACTGGCAGAGAGGATGAGTCGTGTCGGGACCAAGCTCCCGAGCGACAGGCGCGTGAGCGCAAGGAGAAGACGGCAGTGTCTTGCCGGGACCAAGTTCCCGAAGGACAGACCCGTCGATGCTCGGTGAGGCTGACGAGGTTGTCGAGGCCTCCTACACCTGCGCCTTCCATGGCGGGATCCGACATGGATGTCGGTGCGTCATCGTCTCGCGAAAGCAGCGCTGCTCGCAAGAGACAGCGCGGCGAGGAGGAGACCGAGTCCCCGGTCCTCCAGGGTTCGGCTGCGCCGACCGCGTCCGCGCGGTCACCCCGCGCAAAACGTCTGGCCGTCGAGGAGTTGGAAGTATTCCAATTTCCGGGCGCGGTGGCAGGGTCGCGATCGTCTTCTGTGGCATCGCGATCCTCTAGGAGGATGGCAGCGGACCCTGCATGGCAGAAACTGCCCACCGATGAGCTGGCAGCTAAGGTCCGCAGCAATATGGACATTGTGCTGGAGGTTGCCAGCAAATCCAAAAACCTGAAGGGTGGCTTCATAAAGGCCCTCAGGGACGCGGCATTTGACGTCATTGATGTCGTAGCCGTGCTTGAGGGCCGTAACGTCAATGACGAGGTGGCCACCCTTCGGGCGGAGGTGGAGAGGCTCCGGATAGAGGTCCGTTTCCTCCGGGAGGAGAAGGCAGCGGCGAAACAAGCCGCTGTGGCTCCACTGGAAGAGATGTCGCGGACCATTATGGACCGCGTGCTGTCCGCGGTGGACGCGAGGTGGGCGGGCTTGGAGCCCAGACTCCTGCCGGAGCCACGCCTCCGCCCGCCCCTAGCTTCTGACGCCAGGCGCAAGGCCGACCCGAAGCCCGGTCCATCGGCTCTCCCGCAGCCGTCACCATCGGCTCCCTCTAAGCCATCACCGCCGCCCCTTCCCCCGCAAGCGGGGTCATCGAAGGGAAAGGGAAAGGGGAAGAAGAGCACCCCTAAGGAGAGCGAGCCCAGGCCGCTACCACCTGCACCGTCGTCAATGGACGAGGGGTGGACGACGGTAGCCAAGAGGCCGAAGACGAAGAAGCCTCGAGCGACAGCTGCTGTCCAAGAGGCCAGCACGTTGGCCCGGACTGCAGCTTCCTCTGCACCCTCTTCCTCTAAGAAGAAGAGGCGTACACGCAGGAGGAAGGGACCGCGTGTGCCCCGCTCTTCGGCAGTAGTGATAACGCTGCTGCCGGAAGCCTCAGAAAGGGGCACTACGTACGCGGACGTCATGCGGGGGTTGAAGTCGCAGGTTGACCTGCAAGACTTTAACATCCCCCGTATGAATTTTAAAAGGGCGCAGACCGGTGCCACCATTTTGGAGGTGGTCGATGACTCCAGCGGGGAGAGGGCCGACAGGCTAGCGGCGCGTCTCCGTGAGGTGCTCGGCTCCGAGACGGCGAACGTGTCCAGGCCGGTCAAGTGCGCGGACTTGCGCATTACCGGTCTGGACGACTCTGTTACGAGGGAGGAGGTAGCTGACGCAGTTGCGCGCCGTGGCAGCTGCCCTCCCTTGAACGTCAAGGTCGGCGAGATTCGCCGGACGTTGAGAGGGAGCGGCACGGTGGTGGTAAGCTGCCCCGTGGAAGCGGCCAAAAAATTGTCCTCTGGGCGTCTGATAGTGGGCTGGGTCTCTGCCCAAGTAACTCTGCTTGAGCGGAGACCCATGAGGTGCTTTCGGTGCCTGATGTCAGGACACGTCAGGTCACAGTGCACCTCACAGGACGACCGCAGTGAAATCTGCTACCGCTGCGGTCGTCCTGGCCACAAAGCCGCGGCTTGCTCGGCCGACCCCAACTGCGTCATCTGCGCAGCAATGGGCGGGGGACCGAGCAACCACATTTTAGGCGGCAAAGCATGCCGCGGGACAAAGCCCAGTAAGGGCAAAAAGGCAGCCGGAAGGACCCCGGCTGCCCGAGTTCCCGTGGCAGCGACGCCCCCGCAAGGGCGAGAGGAAGCGATGGAACCGTAATGGACGGTCTCCCCCATCGCTTCCTCCAGGCGAATCTGAACCACTCTGCCCGGGCGCAGGACCTCCTCCTGCAGTCCATGGCGGAGTGGTCCATTGATGTGGCGATAGTATCCGACCCGTACTTTGTCCCTCCTCACAGTCTGTGGCTGGGGGACACGGACGGGTCGGTGTGTGTTATCGCGTCTGGGACACAGCGAGTGGCACCTCCCTCCCTCATTTCCAGGGGGAGGGGCTTCGTGGCCTGTGGGTGGGGGAGGTACATCATCATTGCGGTGTACTTCCCTCCCAGCATGAGACTGGCCGAGTTCGAGACGGCGCTGGACGTGATGGGTGCCCTGCTGGGGCAAATCTCACCCCGTCTGGCGGTGGTCGCCGGGGACTTCAATGCCAAATCCACGGCTTGGGGTTGCCCCGCGGCCGCTGTCGAAGAGCGCGGCCAGTTGCTGGAGGAGTGGGCCACGACGACCGGCCTGACGATCAGTAATCGTGGGTCGGTCGACACGTTTGTGACACAGCAGGGGAAGTCCATCGTGGACATCACGTTCACGACCCCTGCCGTCGCACTGGCAGTCCGGGACTGGCGAGTCCTGGATGACGTGGAGAATCTAACGGATCATCGGTACATCCGTTACGATATCTCCACGGGCCAGCACGTGGTGAGTCCCAGACGCGAGGGGCCGTCCGCCAAGAGGTGGGTCCTGGGGCGCATAGACCGGGAGGCGTTGGAGCTGGCGTCGATCGTCCAGTCGTGGGCGACTCCTTCGGTGGAAGTAGGAGTCGAGGAGGAGGCCGAATGGTTCGCGAGCGCCGCGTCGCAAATCTGTGACGCGTGCATGCCTCGGGCCAAGCCTCGACTCCCCAACCGGAAGCTGTACTGGTGGACGCCGGAGATCGCTGAACTGCGATCTCTGTGCGTCGCGAAACGTCGCCGGTACACCCGGTACCGCCGCAGAGCGCGGCGAGTGCCGGAGGAGGAGGCGCAGCTGTACGCCGATTACCGGTCGTGCGCTCAGTCCCTCGGGGTGGCAATAGGGGACGCCAAGGAAGCTTCGAGGGCGTCTCTTTTAGCCACCCTTGACCGGGACCCCTGGGGGCGGCCCTACAAGATGGTCAGGGCTAAGCTCCGCCCATGGGCACCTCCGATCACGGAGTGCCTGGAGCCGAGAGTGCTGGGGGAGGTTATCTCCTCTCTATTTCCACAGAGGGAGGAGGGGTTCGTTCCCCCAGTGATGGCTCCGGCACGCAGAGAGGAGGTCACGACGGAGGTGCCGCAGGTCACAACGGCGGAGTTGGCCGTGGCCGTCAGACGGGTCCAGGAAAAAGGTGCGAAGGCTCCTGGACCCGATGGAGTTCCCGGACGCGTTTTGGTGGTCGCACTCCGGGAGCTCGAGGAGCGGTTCTGCGGGCTGATGAGTGCGTGCCTGCAAACTGGGCAATACCCGGTCCGGTGGAAGACGGGCAGACTCGTACTCATCAAGAAGGAGGGACGACCCGCGGAATCGCCCTCGGCGTACCGACCGATAGTGCTGCTGGACGAGGCGGGCAAGCTCTTTGAGAGAGTGTTGTTCGCTCGCATCGTCCGGCACCTCGAGGATGGAGGTCGCGGCCTGTCCGACTACCAGTATGGTTTTCGGCCACGTCGCTCGACCGTCGACGCCGTCCTTCGGGTGAAGGCGCTGGCGCAAGAGGAGGTTCGTAAGGGCGGGGTGTTATTGGCGGTGTCGCTGGACATCGCCAATGCGTTCAATACCCTGCCCTGGGAGTGCATACGGGAGGCGCTCAAATACCATGACGTGCCTCCCTACCTCTACAGGGTCGTTGGCGCCTACCTATCGGAGCGGTACGTGGAGTACCCAGGAGAGGATGGCAGCCTTCACAGGTGGGCCATGTGCCGCGGTGTTCCGCAGGGGTCAGTGTTAGGGCCCCTCTTGTGGAACATCGGGTACGACTGGGTACTCCGAGGAGCTCGCCTCCCGGGCGTCAACGTGACCTGCTACGCAGACGACACGTTGGTTACTGCCCGGGGGGCGACCTATGGGGACGCCGCGCGCCTCGCCACAGCGTCGGTGGCCATGGTCGTGCGGCGAATAACGATGCTGGGACTCGGGGTGGCGCTCAACAAGTCGGAGGCCATTTGTTTCCATGGCCCTCGGCGAGCGCCACCGGCGGACTCCCACATCGTAGTGAGTGGCACCCGGATCGAGGTCAAGTCTGAAATGAGGTACCTTGGGCTTGTCCTCGATCCACGATGGAGCTTCCGCGCACATTTTAACCGCCTGGTCCCCCGTCTGATCAGCACGGCTGCTGCCCTTCGGCGGCTGATGCCGAACCTAGGGGGACCCCAGACGAGCAGCCGCCTCCTTTACTTGGGAGTGGTGCGGTCGATGGCCCTATACGGGGCCCCTGTGTGGGTCGACGCCCTGACGGTACGCAACATTGCCCTCTTGCGACGTCCGCAGAGGGTGATGGCCGTCGGGGCGGTAAGAGGATACCGCACCATCTCATTCGAGGCGGCTTGCGCAATGGCGGGCTCTCCTCCGTGGGAGCTGGAGGCCGGAGTCCTCGCGCTAGTGTATCATTGGCGCGAGGAGGCCCGGAGCCGGGGCGAGTTCCCGGCACCTTCGGAGGTGGGAGAGCGGAGGCTCCTGGTGAGACGGTCCATGCTCCTGGAGTGGGAGCGGCGGCTGGCCAATCCCACGGCTGGCAGAAGGACCGTCGAGGCGATCCGTCCTGTCCTCAGAGACTGGATGGACAGATCGCGGGGGTCGGTAACGTTCCGCATGGCGCAGGTCCTTTCGGGGCATGGATGCTTCGGAAGCTACCTGTGCCGGGTGGGACGAGAGCCGACCAGTGGGTGCCACCACTGTGGCGGCGATGATGACACGGCGCAGCACACCCTAGAGGAGTGCCCCGCGTGGGCTGGGGAGCGCCGTGCTCTCATCGCCAAAGTGGGGACGGACCTCTCGCTGCCGGCCGTAGTTCTGTCTATGGTCGACGGCGGCGATGAGGCGTGGGCAGCGGTTCAGACCTTCTGCGAGACGGTTATCTCGCAGAAGGAGGCGGCGGAGAGGGAGAGGGAATGTGACCCCCTTTCCCTCCCACAGCGCCGCAAGAGAACCGGGGCTCGGAGGAGGCGGTACCACCAACTCCTCCCCCCCTAACCGGGCCGGGCAGTAGACGCGGGGGCGTCTGCTGCCCTTACATAGGCCTCGAGGTTGAAGGCGCACGTCGTGTCGCGTGTGCCTTGCCTAGGCGGGTGGCAGAAGGACTCCTCTTCTGCCGCACCAGAGATGGGCCTGCCGTAGATCAGCGGCGGGCGACCCACACGACGATGGCGGAAGATGTTGTTCCCGCCATCGTCGATATGTGGTGACGACGGACACCGTGGTGGTTTAGTGGGTAGTCTGGCCTCCTTCGAGGCTAGGAGTCCCACACGAAGCCCGCTCCCTGCCCCCGTGGGGGGTGAGCGAAGTGCTTAAAAGCATTCCACCACGTAAAAAAAAAAAAAAAAAAAAAAAAAAAAAAAAAAAAAAAGGCTAAAAGCTACAACCCAGTTCCGAGCCTGACAAATTTGACAGGTACTCCGTATGACAACCGTAGATCTACATTATTTCACGGCTTCTATCGTGATATACATGGTGTTTATATTTAACCCAACGTTTCAGCTACTTTTCAGCAGCTATTTCTTTTAGGTAATCTGTGGGCATAGTCGCAGGGTGACTAATAAATTTACTTAGTTGTCGAACACTTTTGGAGATAACTTAGACGTCAAACTTTGAAGTATAAGTTATATCCAGGTACCCGAACTATAATGAGTAACCGTCGCCTTAAAGACATTATAAGATGGGAAATTTGAATCACATCTGGCGGTGTCTCGGTAGCCGAATTGGTCAAGGCATTCCCCCTGTAAGGGAAAGACTGCGGGTTCGAGTCCCGCCCGAGATGATTCTTCTTTTTCCCTATGTATTCGGAATGAGTTTTATTGTTTGTTATTTACACATACACAGAATATTCTTATCTTCTGCAAACAAATAATAGAATTGAATTGAGAGATTATTCAAGTAAGAGGTGAATGTTAGTGGGATAATACGTAAAAGGATAATCTTATCTGAAGTGGAACGTACCTAGGAAATTAAACTTTAAAGAAATTACACCTCTTTTTCTGATGGTTTAATAACCTATTTTAATGATAATGTTGAAGCAAAATTCCGACATTGTACCCGACGTAGGGAGCGCAAAAAAAATTGAATCCAATTTGTTGGTTTGGACAAGGGTTACTTCAAACGATAAAGCAAAACCAGGCTTAAAAAAAATGCTGACCACTTTCTTTTGGGGTAGGTACCTAGTTGATGTGTATGACTGAGCAAGGCACTTGCATAATAAGCTACGTCAGACCTACAATATCTGCCCAACACCCACAACATTGCTTACTAAATTGAAATGAAAATAGACTACAAAACAAGTTAAACGCGACTGTACGTGGAGGCGATCGAAGTGCCCGCGCCTCCCTGAGGGGGGGGGGGGGGGTCAGGTTGCAGCTCACACACAAACTTTCTCTATTATCCGACTCATTGAACTGCGCGCAATTCCCTCCAACTACAAGCAAAGGTCATCCTCCACAGAGCTGCACGTGTACTCTCTGGTGAGTAGTTCTCTGTGACAGCCGGCCTTTCTACTTGAAGCTCCTCTTTTGTATATTAGAATTCTATGCATTGGCAGTGGCTTGTTATTTATTACTGCAATGTGTTAATCCGATATAATGCTAAAACATCTTCACGTCAGTCCCAGTCGCATCCGAGACCTTCACCACAGACTACCTAACAGTGACCTTCCCCTCGGAGTCTGTCCGTCGGACGCATGTCATAATCTACGACGAAGATGTCGAGCTTCCCTCGAGGGAATGTAGGTACTTTAAATACTGGAGATAGTGAATTTCACTCCAAGGAAACATTTCCTTTTTATTTAAAAGAATCGAAACTGCAATCAAAGATTTTCGAAAACACTTGCCACACACGATACATCATTCGATTAAAATACGAAGAATTTACTCATTTATCACAATCACAGTAACATGTTAAATTAAATGAAAGGAAATTCATAAAATCGGCACGTGTCTTTCTGAATAGGAAGGTGGCATTTATTCGAAGAGCTTGTCAGAGCACTCGCGTGATGGAGGCGAGTGGCGGCAACATACTGCCCAATAAGTAACATCTGTACACAAGTGCAAGGAGTTTGACTTCAGACATCCTGAGGATGCCTCTCATTCACACGGACAGCAGTCCAGCGCACTGCGCCGCGCCACCGCGCCACCGCGCCACCTCGCCACCGGCGGAACACTCAGCGCGTGTGTGCGCACTTGACCGGCAGTAGATACTCATTGCTACATAATATACGATTTTTTAATTTATTTAGGGCCCGTGCGACCAAACGCAAGTAAAGTTTATTCCCTGATTAAACAACCAATATGTGGGTGATATTGCCTGTTTATTCTAGGATTCAACTTAATTCGTGTTTTTCAAATGTACTACTCGTAGTCCTTGTCCTAGTTGATGTAACCTGCCCTGTAAGAGCCTCTCGAGCCGCGCTGCCGGAATTATTTTATTTTTAAATTATTTTTTATACACGTGATTTTTTTTACTTTTCACATCCTCGTGGCAGGCGACAACTGCGTCGCTCTGTGATTGTCGGCAAACATCAGCATTTAATAAAAGGCCCCACATGAAATATTCGGCACGCGCGCCGCCGCCCTGGCCCGGCGCCGTGCGCGGGCGGTGCGCGCCGCGCTGATTGCTAATACGAAGTGTCAACGCGCCCCTCGCCACGCCCGCGCCCTCACCCCCGCACGACCCTTCACTGTCGACACGGGCATCGCGGCGCATATTATTGAAGTGAAAACTTTTAAACCGCGGTAGCCTAGTGGCATGGGCAATGGACTGCTGAGACGAGGTCTCGGGTTCGATCCCAGGTTTACCATGACACACAGCAATGATTTTTCGATGCTTTTCGAAGTTATGTGTGTATTTAATCGCTGGTTTATAAGTGCCCGGTTAATGGCAATAGGCTCGCCACCTATTACATTGGGACCTAAACATAAACTTGCGAAATGTGGGTGCTAGCACCTCTGCCTACCCCTTCGGGGAATACAGGCGTGAGTTTATGTTATGTTATGTTATGAAAACTTCTTTAGACGCGTCAGGCAGTTTTCATGAAAAAACAATGATTTAGATTGCTTCTGCTAGGGTGACAGACGGCTCCACTGATCACCCCTCGGCCCATGGTTATGCAAAACGCAGGTTGTTGAAGATGCGCAATTAAAAATACTTTGAACATAGATGTATCGTCTCGTATACGTCTCGAGACTTTACAGCTGCCAAGCCAATGGTGGATAAATCTTAATATATAAGCCTGTTATGTCGTTTTTAAGACATTGCTTCATTAAATCATAGAGTCGTAATAAATATACTACCACCTCTCTTCACCTCCGCAATACTACTATCGATGATTTCCCATCCACTCTGCCTATATACCTAGGTATTCGGACCAATAGCCCGTTACAACATCACCATCATCAAGCTATTACAGGTGACAAGTGTCGCAAACTTCTTTCATTGAATTCCCAATCCTGGTTAAAGCTAGTACATTCAGCATCAGAAAGGTGATGACGAACAAAGTACTCAAAATAATCAGTCAACTGGAAGGGGAATGGAAATGGAATGATGAATGAATGGAATTCCTCTCGGGGTTCCGTCCAACAATGACTCGTCGAGAGCATGCATGCATGTAGTTGGGCGTGCATTTCGAATTAATCGAACCCGTGATAGTTATTAAGTTCTCTTCCTCAACTAGGGAGCAGGTGATGACCCTTAGGAACACCTCTTCATAAATTGCAGCTATATTCAAGTGTATATCGCCTCGATCGAGTTTTGTTCTTTTGCAAGTCTACAACTTGCGTTCTAATTAAAATGAAGAGTTGGACACGTTGTAATATTTGTGGTCCATAAAGTTTTAATCAACTTGAGTCATAACGTTTCGCATAACACAAGTAAATGTAAAATGTGGTTACTCTGTAAAATGACCAGAAGGGCCGGCTTCGTGTGTCAGTTCAACATCCCAGTCTCCCAAATATCAGCAACGGTATTCTCGCAAGAAGAAGATCAATTTCTCGTAATATATTTACAAGGATTGGCCTTCTGAACAATTTTTCTACATAACACAGACTGATTTTGAAATTTAATGTATTCATAAGTTGACTTTTGTACTATCGGGTAATTGCGATTGGTCTACGATAATGCCAATATCCTAAGTTGTTGATAAACTCTTCCCAAGTTTGACAATTGATAACGATTAGTTCATTCGATCTATTTTTTAATTACTGTAAGACATTTTTCACGACCTCAAGTTTTCTTTGTGATCGAGGAAAACAGTACAAGTATTTGGAATATTGAAGGGTAAGTTTATGAGCCCTGCTGTTCATGGACTTTCTTCCAAACCGCCTGTTTGTTACGTCGAAACCTAACGAATAACGCAAATATATCGCAATAAGTATATCACTTTTTAAAAATTCCGAGTGTACGAAATATCGAAGCACCATATACTATAGATTAGATTAAAATTAGCATTTCCATCGTGGTTTTTTTTCCCGCCATCATTCTAGGTGACGCACGGGGCTGCAGCCCAAAAATCAAGTTCTTACAAACATAATTTCATATTCTTACATCTACAATATTACTTGTTGTTACAAGTTTCATAATGAGTTTTGTTACAAGCTAAACTTTGTAAACACCAATTATTATAAAGTATTTATTTCCAATTTAATACCTAAGTAGAACGTATTCACTTTCTGAGATATTATAATAGTTTGTTTACGGTGGTTTTAAATGTTTTTTTTTAATACATTATAGGTATAAAAAAAAAAAAATAGAACCACACACATATATTGTCAAACCTAGTCAACATTATTTATTCTCAGCTCTCCCCTTTAGCCGAGGTAGGAAGCTATCTTTGTATAACTACTTTATCTAACTCACTACCACCATATAATAACTATGTATGTTTCAATGTCAAAAATCTAGGTTTAAAAATTTTGAACTTCGGGATTTTGTACTTTTGAACATTAGGACAAACGAACATTCGGGATTAGGAAGTTCGTTCTTTAGTACCTACATCGGTATTATGAAATTTGGTATTATGAGTTTCGGAACTATGATATGTAACCATTTTTTGTTTAAGGAGGGATTTATCGATACGTCTACACTTTTTGGATTGGGAGTAGTAGGTAGGTACTAATTATGTGATAAATAAATAATACACAACACGGGTATGTCCTTAGTTTTGAACTATGTGTTTATTTTAGCATAGGTAACATAAGAGAAACGAGGGACGGGACAGTTCGTCTTTAACTAACAACACAAACAATCGCAGACACAACGCTGCCACATCTGGCGTCTCGACGCACTGGCCGCGCCGGCTCGTACAAAAGAAATACACTAAATTAAATATAATACAATATATATTTTACATAATTACAATCGAAAGTACGTCTCGCTCGAGCGTCCGCGCACGCGCACAGTCCGGCCACAGCCCCGGGCCCGGCCCACACTCCGCGCCCCGTCACACCGTGGTCTCGCGGTCCACGTGGATGTACTCGACGGAGCGCTCGCGCCGTCAGGACGAGGCGGCGGACGAGGCGCGCGACGCGTCGTACAGCAGCTCCTCCGTGAGGCGCCGGCCCGCCGCCAGCGCGCCCAGCAGCTGCTTGTCCTGCGGCGCGCGCCGCCGCCGCCGCCACGCCAGCGCCAGCAGCAGCGCCAGCGCCAGCGCGCCGCCCGCCGCCAGCGCGCCGCCGCCCGCGTGCGCGCCCAGCGCCGCCAGCAGGCGCGCGCCCGCGCCGCACGCGCCCGCCTCGTCCGCGCCACCCGGGCAGTCCGCCGCGCCGTCGCACCACAGCGCGCCCGCCATGCACGCGCCCAGCGCCGCGCACGGGTGCGCGCACGCCGCGCTGGCGTTGGGCCACGCCTCGCCCGGCGCCAGCGCGCGCACCGCCGGGCCCCCGCGCCACAGCTCCATCCACGCCAGGCGCGCGCCGCCCGCCTCGCGCGCCGCCCACACCACCAGCAGCGCGCCCGGCGCCGCGCCGCCCGCGCGCCACTCGCGCGAGAACACGTGCACGGCGCGCGCGCCGCCCGGGCACACGGCGCGCAGCAGGCGCGAGCTGCGCGCGTCGTACACCAGCACGCGGTTGGGCGTGGCGCACGCCGCCTCGCCCGCGCCCGCCGCGCCCGCCGCGCCCGCGCCCAGCGGCAGCTCCTCGCCCCACACGCGCAGGAACACGGAGCGGTTGCCGCGCGCCTCCAGCAGGAACGGCGTCTCGCCGCACTCCGACAGCCGGTCGCTGCTGCGGCGAGCGATGTGTGCGTCAGTGGCGCGGCCTCGATCCAAAATATAAATAAATACTACTCCGACTCGGGGAGTACCCCACTACTTTATCAAACGGACAGTACGTTGCTACTCGTACTTCCGTAGATATTATACTGGCATTTACGCGGTTAAGACAAAACAGTACTAAAATCTATTATTACCTTATTAATTTACCCGTTTGTTAGCATCATCAAAGATAATATAATATCGTTCTAGTATCACTAGCGGTGGCGCTAATGCTTAAACTAAAAGTCGCGCAGCGGGCTATGGAGTTTCTGTGAAGGATAGAATTTGAAACGAGATCGTCCGACAAAGAACTAAAGTCCGCACAATAAACAAGCTGCATCCGTCGAAGTTCCGATGGCCATTGTAGTAAACGAGTCCTAGAGTGGAAACCACGAGAAGGCAAATGGAAGGTAGGACACCTTCTAGCCAATTGTCGATCTGAAAAAGTGGCTGGGATAGGCTGGATGCGGAAGGCGGAGAATTGGCCAAAATGTTGGACATTGATACAGACCTATGTCCAGCGGTGGACTGCTGTTGAATAATTGAGTAATTTTATTATACTTCAGTCACTTTCTCCCCTCGATGACCGAGACACTATAAGTACCTGTACGGGTAGGACAGGTGCAGCCTCGCGCCCGGCGGCGGCAGGCGCCTCCTGGCGGCGCAGGGCGGCGAGGGCGCGGGGGCGCGCGCCCACTCGCCGCGGAACTGCACGTGGCGGTGGTCCTCGCCCGCCAGCATCGCGCGCGCCACCAGCTCGAACTCCAGCGCGGGCCCGCCCGACTCCAGGCGCAGCGGCGCCGTCATGTTGTCGCAGATGCAGGCCACCTCTACCTGTGCACGAAAACACTCATGCTCAACTGCAAATTCTAAACCATTACACCGGAATCGGATCGACGCCGGCGAGGCGACGCTCACCCTGTGGCCGGGCCAGGGGGACTCGTAGATACGAAGGTGCGGCACGCGGAGCGGCGCTTCGTCGTCGCCGTCAAAATCGGCCGCCGCCTCGTCGTCCGCGCCCGCCTCGTCGGCGCGCGCCTCGGCCGGCTCCGGCACGCACACGAGCCGGCCCGTGAGCGGGTCCGCGCGCGTGGCGCAACGCGGCGAGCGCCCGAACGACGCCGACTGCAGCTCCACCGCCACGCGCGCGCCCTCCGCCTGCAGCCGGTACACGCAGCGCAGGCGCCGCGCGCCGCCGCGCCCGAACCACAGCGCGTTGCGCGGCGACGCGAACGCGCCCGGCACTGTCAGCAGGCGCGCGCACTCGGGCGGCGTAGCAGGCGCGCGGCGCTGGTCGAGAGGTAGCGCCGCGCCTTCGAGGCGCGCGTCCAGAAATTCGTAGTGCAGTGCGAACTCCAGCGGGTGGGTGGCCGTGCCGGGGCGCGACGCGGCCGACAGCGCCAGCAGCGGCGCGCGCGACACGTAGCCGTCGGGCGGCGCGCAGGGCCGAGGGGCGCGCGTGGCGTTGGCGAGGGCGGCGCGCGCGCACAGCGCCGGCGCGGCGTCGCAGTAGCGGCCCAGCGCGCCGCCGCCGTCCCAGATGCGCAGCTCCACGGCGCAGGCGCCGGCCGCGCGCGCCTCCTCGCTGGCGACAGTTGCGCGCGCCGTCACCGCGCTCTCGTCGTCGCGCTCGGCGCTCTCGGCGCGCCGCGGCTCGACGAGGGAGTACTGGGTGAAGCTCGAGAAGTAGATCCAAACGAGGTCACCTGGAAAGACCCGAGCGATAGCGGTGGTGACTTCCCCGAGACGGCGAGATCCGGTCGGTCCCGGGCGGTGAGTGACTCACCAGGCCGGCCGTGGAAGGTCCAGGTGCAGGTGGTGTTGGGCGGCAGGGTGTGCGCGGGCGCGCGGAGTCTGCCGCGCCTGCCGCGCCCCCCCGCCGTGGCAGTACTGTTGGTTTCCTCCTCCGAGGAGGACGCCTTCACGTGGAACTCGCAGCGACGTGCCTCCCTGTTTGCGACAGAACCGTTACCCCGAGCCGTTCGGTAATTTGACTCTACACGGGACGATCGCAATAGGAACCTGGCGTAGTCGAGCGAGTCGGAGTCGGCGAACACGACGTCCACGTCGAGCTCGAAGCCGCGCAGTGGCGCCGGCGGCGCGGGCGGGCGCAGCGGCGCGCTGAAGGGCGACGAGTGGAAGGCGACGAGCATCTCGGGCCCGCGTGACGTCACGCGCGGCAGCCAGTCGCCGCCGCAGTACTCCACCAGCACGGGGTCGTCGGTGCTGGCGCCGTCGTAGAAGATGAGCCGGTCGCGCTCGCCCGTGCACTCGCGCCACGCGCGCACGGCGCGCCCCGTCTTGTTGAGGCTGCGAGACACGCCACGCGCGCGTTAGCTGAGAGCGGCAAGCGTCGTAACGATGCGATGGTAAGTATTCATGGGCGCACGGCGCGCGTCATTGGCTGACCAGACCTTTTTATTATTATTTATTGGTTGTTAGTGCTAGGTGGTGCTAGTTAGCCAGTCACTGCATATGCCGGTACTTTTGACGTTTGATCGTTGATGGAGTTAAATGGGAACGTACGATCTCCGCCTGCCTCATAGGAACAGAGGAGGGAATGTATATTCATAGATATGTGTTCAACTATATTTTCTTGCAAAAAGTAAGAAACGAATAAATACGAAATTGAATAGTCAACATGGTAGATGGCGGGAGAATTGTTTTTGAAAGAGGAATCCGGGAAGCGGTGGGGGTCCCGAAAGCCTCCCTACCCTGAGGGCGGTACCTTGCCATCGATATGGAGCGCTTGATCTGCATCTTGTGCGCATACTCCTGGCGCACGGAGATCATGGCGTGCTTGCACGTGGGGATGTCCTTCTGGCGCAGGCTCCAGTAGCACGTCACGTTCCTGCGACGAACGGTGGCGTGACTGACTAGCCGACACGAGAAGGTCATGGAGAAATACACCCACGACCAATGATTCCGGGTTGACAATAATTTCGCAAATATTGTCAGGCTGACTGATCATATGAGACACAAAAAGGCATCAAAATGCATTCATTAGTTTTTGCCATTTTTGGGTTCAGAATCGTAATTCCGATACGTACTTTTTGTTATATATTTTGCAATGTAAACCTATAGACAACTAATTTACAATTTAATATTAGTTAGAGAAAAATGAAGATTTATTGAATATGAAAAGAGAGAGAGTTTTGTTTGAAAATACCTGGGATACATGCCGGGGTAGTTGGGGCTCTGCAGCCGACACGGCTTGCGGTGGCACTCCTCGTACGTGCGCGTGCAGTACGTGCCCGGCGACACCGCGCCGCGCTCCAGCGGCGCCTCCATCGCGCCGAACCTGCGCACACGACCGGTCAGACCCGGCACGCCGGCGGGGCGGCGGGCGCGGGCGAGGGGCTTACCGCACGACGGCGTCCCGCTGCGCGAGGAACTTGTAGCGCAGGCGGAAGCCGAACGGCTCGCCGAGCCGCACGCGGAACAGCTTGACGGACACCGTCACCGTGGCCGTCTCGCTGTAGTAGAGCGCGGCGCCGTCCGCCTTGCCGCACCACGAGCCGCCGGTGAAGGGCCGGCCCAGCTCCGACAGCTGCATGTAGCCGTCGGGGCAGCCGTCCAGCGCGCCCGGCTCGTAGCGGCCCACGCGGAACTCGTCGAAGGCCAGCTGCACCAGGTCGCCGTGCGCCGCGCCGCCCGCCGTGAACGTCAGGTGGCACAGGAAGGGCACGCGCGCCGCCTCGCGCACGCCCAGCGCGTACGCCACGCCAACGCGCCCGTAGTACGTGCGGTTGCACGGCGAGCAGTGCGGCGGCTCGTCGCTGCCGTCGGCGCACTGCGCCACGCCGTCGCAGTACGCGTCCAGGCGCTCGCACGCGCCGCTGCGGCACGCGAACTGCGCCACGCCGCAGCCGCCCGCCGCGCCGCGCAGCAGCAGCGCCAGCAGCACGCCCAGCGCCCACATCGCCCGCCTCACGCTACCGCGCGCCGCATGCCGCCGCACAGCCCTCTGCGGCACGGACAAACTCACTCGGTACGTCCTCTACAGCAATGGTCAACTTGCTGAACCGACTACCGACCTTGCCATTGTGAACACACGTACTTATTCAAATAGAAATCCGCTCATCTTATCACCTAAAACCCGGCGAGCACACGATATAGATCTATTTGCCGCTCACCAGGAGGCACAACATCTACGAACTTGTCGACTGTAAAGTTATTTGCGGCGGCGAGACTGTCACTATACAACACCGTCTCCTTGTCATGTATGTCCCTTTCGAAGTGGCAAGCGTTCAAGCGCTCTTCCAAAAAATGTTGTAAGTAGATAATAGATAATCCACATGTATCTCGACTGAAGTTTCCGCTCAGATTGTAAATCAAAATGGCTTATTAGTAAATTCTGTTCTTACGAAAATTTTCCTGTTGGTAGTTTTTACCGATATTATACCATATAGACTCGATAGCTCGATAGCTCGAGACATAAATATCTTTGATCTAAAATGTCCTCAAAATGTAATTCAATTATAGGCGCAGTAGGTACTCATTTCTTGGGTGTCTTTTGAAGATAGCACAAGGTGGTACAGCGAAGGAGCAGCTCAGATCTACAAACCATAGATTATGAGAGTGGTCCTGAATTCAAATTTGAGGGGCTTAGGGATCAACTCTCGTTTTTTGAATTTTTCTTTATGGCAATGGATAGAGCTTATTAACTCCAATAACAATTATTGTTCTAGGTAATTTTCTTCAAGCTTATAGTTTGGATAGAAAAAAATATTTTCTCTTTTCTTTGTATAGAATGGGTCATAATAAGTTCGATTTCTCCTAAATCTTCAGCGATCCGACATTGAATTCTTTTTTTTCTTATATTCCTTGTCCTATTTTCTATAAATTATAGCGCTATTAACATGTTCCTAAACTTGCAATTCTGCCAGATGTGGGGTACGAAAAAAAAGAAAAAAAAAATGAATTTGCTATGGTATGTTTTTAATTTCTTGCGTTCCTTAGGCCTACATTTTTGGTGTATGGTACCACACTAAGAGGTCAAGTTAACTTCACCTGCTAGGCTGCACACAGTGTACACCTGCTGGTTGATAGACTAGATACTGTCGAAATATTGTAAAACTGTACATAGAATTTTATCCTATACCTTCAAGTGTTGTAAACAAATGTTTGCTACATGGTCATAGACAGATAGATATGGTCATAGATAGAGCCACCAATAATACTCGTTTATCCCTTTAAAGGGCTTATTCCCAACGGCCTCCGCCAAATCAGCCACCGGCGCGCCGGTGGTCGTTGAGACAACATTATGAAAATTGTTCCAACCGCACCTGGGGGTGGCCGTTGGGACCTAAATCTCGGTATAATTTTTAATTTCTTCTATCTTTTAACGTTTAAATCAATATGGCTTAAGATCACCTTCTGGTATGCTAAAGATTCTCAGGGAGATAAAATGTCAATAGATTAGGTAGATTCCCTTACATTATCTGAAGAGTATTGAACGACGAGTATACAGGGTGTATTTTTGAAACGGGGCAGTAAGGGCAAGTACCTTAACCGTTGCAGTTACAGCAAAACGTTCTTAAAAGACCTTCCCTAACTTTTTGGGACATTTTGAACTGCATTCACAGATTTTGTAAAAAACGTACAGTTAGCAAAAAAATGCAAAAAGTTAAAAAAAAAAAATTATGCCAATCGATTCTATTTCATGTGGGGATCAAAAAACTCTATGGGACCATTTTAGCATACATATTAGAACATACATTTCGTACGAAAATATGACAAATCAACTCGAAACTCATAGGTCAGGTAAAATTTTGAACTTTTTTAAATAAAAAAATCATTTAAACATTTAAGAAATTGGTTTATGAAATAAATTGCTCAAAATGATTTCCATTTTCACGAATACATAAGTCTATCCTTTTTGCACTGAACGAATGGCGGCTAATAATGTTCTGGGATGAATATTACGTAAAATGGTCATTAATGCATCCTTGAGCTCTTGAACACTGGCGTACGTCGTCTTATACACCTCGTTTTTCACGAAGCCCCATAAAAAAAAATCAAGTGGTGTTAGATCGGGGCTACGAGGTGGCCACTGTGTTGGACCATGTGTACCTATCCACTGTGTACCGAATAGGCGGCTCAAATTGGAACGTGAAAGGTGACTGTTATGTGGCGGAGCACCATCTTGTTGAAAATGAACTTTTCGCAATTCCGACAGGGGCCATTCGTCCATCTCGTTTTCAAGATGGTGTAAAATGACTTCATTATACATGGCAGAATTCAGTTTCCCTTCATAAAATTCCACCATTATGACTCGATTGGACATTATACCACACCAACAGTTGAATGAGAAGCGAACCTGATTATGACTTGCCTCTTAGTGGATTTTCTTTGGACCAATAGTGGTGATTTTTTCTGTTGTACATACCGTTATTGGAAAAATTCGTTTCGTCTGACCACAGTATGTAATTTAAAAATTCATGATCTTTGCTTATTTTTCCTCTTAGCCATCTGCAAAAAGTAAGCCTTCGAACATCATCACCCGGATGTAACACTTGAACTATGCGCCCATATCCATAGCACTTGTAGCCGTATTTCTTCCATATCTTTATCACAAGGAAGTGGGATACACCTACTTCAAGGGCGACTTGCCTGGACGATACCTCTGGATATGCTTCGACATAAGTCAGAACCGCAATCTCCGTGTCCATGTCCACACGAGGCTGCCACTTTCTTTTGAAAGAACCCTGCAATTCCAGGTTTTTCAAAAGATTTGTAATAACCTTTCTTGTTGGCACATGCCGCAACGGATACTTATTGCGGTACCACACTAATGCAGCTCCCGCATTTCGATTATTGACAAAATACGCTTCTAATAAGTTAATTTTTTCACGATTAGAAGACATTTTAGCGAAAATCCTTAATTAATAACTCCTACGAAGTTTCTCAGCTGAAACTAAGTATAACACACAGATTTTTGAATCAAATTCGAAATTTGAGGGTAAAAATTCTTTTTATTTACTTTACAGTCAATTCTACCCACTTCCTGGCCATAACAAAAAGTTAGACCATCGTAGAAATTTGTTTCTGTTGCCGAAATGTATGGGAAATGTTTTTGGCGATTTCTGTCTTTTCTAGTACTGAAAGCTAAAATGGTCCCATATAGTTTTTTGATCCCCACATGAAATAGAATCGATTGGCAAAAAAAAAAAATTTGAACTTTTTGCATTTTTTTTGCTAACAGTAAGTTTTTTACAAAATCTGTGAATGCAGTTCAAAATGTCCCAAAAAGTTAGGGAAGGTCTTTTAAGAACGTTTTGCTGTAACTGCAACGGTTAAGGTACTTGCCCTTACTGCCCCGTTTCAAGAATACATCCTGTATGTATACAGGGTGGACGATTTTAACCTTCCCTGGAGGGGAAGTACTACAAATACTGGAGAGTCTGTCATTTATTTAGTTGGTACTTATTTTAAGAAATATTTGGCCTAAAAGATAACTTCGTTCTTGATATGGTATCTGTCTGATGCCTCCATGAGTAAAAGTGATGTGTCTGTTGGCATTGAATTTATAAGCTAAGATTTCAGGTATCCTTTCATTTAATTTACCATGTTTGTTGATCCTTTTGATTGACACTATCGATTGATTCCCTAAAATTACAGGTTGTTATTTTTTCAAGTTTTAGTCGGTTCGATCCCGCCGAACCACGAATTTGATTTACCGGGATAGATTAACGGGTTTGTCAAGCGAGTGTTCGAAAATCTTTGAATGCAGTTTTATATATGCTATGCTATCTGCACTATTAAGAAGACTTCGCCTTCAGGTAAGGTTAAAATCTTCCACTCTGTATATGGGTCAAAGTGATGAAATGCAACGGGGATTCGAAGTACCTACATCTGCTGACCCTACCCGACTTCGACAATACTTCGATACAGTTGATTGAAATTAAATTGATTGTATTAAATTGCACAGCATTATATTCTATCCTAACCTATGAAATTAGTTTTATTTTCAAGAAGAGTCCGTCTGCCCAACTGCCCAGTTGGGCATATTCTGTTCCCAACGACCACCCTGTGGTGGTTGGAACAATTTTCAAAATGTTGTTTCAACGACCACCAGCGGTGGGCGTTTTAGGAGTTACCGTTGGGAAGAAGCCCTATATAGAATACAATTGGCGGCGCCATCGTACAGTGGCAACTTCCTTCAGGCAATCATCTCAATTGCGGCCGTCAGACCGGTCATGGACGAGTGGCTGGAGAGGAGACACGGTGCTCTCTCCTACCGGTTGTCACAGATACTTACCGGGCATGGTAGCTTCGGTGGGTATCTGTGGCGAAGACACCGGGAAACCACGGCCGAGTGTCAGCACTACGAGGAGCGCAGCGACGACACAGCGCTCCACACGCTGGTGGAGTGCACGGCGTGGGCGCAACAGCGCCAGGTCCTCGTGGTGGGTCTGGGCGTGGGCACTCTCTCGCTCGATACCATGGTGCGAGCCATGGTCTCCAGCGGGAGTAAGTGGGACTGCGCCGCCTCTTTCTGTGAGCAGGTCATGCTCGTGAAAGAGGCGGCGGGGCGAGAGCGGGAGAAAACTCTCCCACCCGAGTTCCGCAGTTGGCGGCTTGGGCGCCGCCGACGTGTCTTCGCCGAAGACCATCGGCCTCCATGACCGGGGGCCTGAGGACGGTGAGTTGCTCACCGTCTTTACAGAAGCAGGCCCATGACGGCAGCGTGACGCGAGGGATTCACGCACGCCCCCCCCCCCCCCCCCCCCTTAAGAAGCGGGATAACACCCGAAAACCCCCCCATAGACGCGGGATAGCACCCGAACCACCCCCAAGGCGAGGCCGCAATTGTAGCCGTAGGTCTGATGGGAGTCCTGGGACATCCTTCCGAGGGCTTACCCGGGGCTTCCATCCATAGGCTTCTGGGCGTTACCGTGGGGGTTTTTAGTCGGTAGGAGTCCGGCATAACATCCATGAAGGATTTTCCCCCACGGTTATAAAAAAAATAAAAAAATAAAAAAAGGCAATCATCTCAAATTATGCTACATTTTGGTACCATTCTTACTGGTAAATACATCACAGGCTTTCTTCTCAGTGTTAGAAGGTCATTACTGATTTGATATTGGGGTCTGTTACACAGTTCACACGAGCACAGACACCGTCGTTTACTCTATCTTGCATCATCAAAATGTTGCTCCAACTACCCGTAACGACTGCCATAACTGGGACCGAGCGACGGCTTAACGTGCTCTCCGAAGTACGATCAGACCAATGCAAATACCCATATTCATGCATACACATTTTTTTTATACCACTTAGGTGGCAGACAAGCACACGGCCCACCTGATGGAAAGTGGTTACCGTGGCCTATGGACGTATGCAACACCAGGGGCGTTACACGCGTGCTGCCTCCTCTGAAGAAACCTTCTAATGCCCCTCTTGAAGAACCCCATATTGTAGTCGCTTGGGAAAACCGTGGCAGTGAGTTCATTCCACAGCTTTAGCGTTCGTGGGATGAAGTTCCTTTCATACCGCACGGTGAATTGTGGCGCTACAATAAATGGGGTTTTCTTAGCGGTGAATACACATACTTGTGTCTTGGTGGGGTTGAACTGGACCAGGTTTAGTCGACCCCAATCGGATACTACTAGTAGTCTCGATTTCTGACACAAGTTGTTCGAGACTCCCCTCCACCTCGGACTGGGGGATGTTTGCACGGCCCGTGTAACATTGCATTGATCGCGCCTCCTGCGTAGCGGCCGTGTAAACCAAACACAGTGTAATGTAAGTTTACGCAGTGTATTGTAGATAGATAATGTGAGCCAAATTATTGTAAATATTGAAATTGGATTGAAATTTTGGCTCACGGCTAAGTGTATTATAATCATTTCAAAAATAAATATGTAAATACAACTTAGCGTTTGGATTTACAATAAAGGAGTTCTATAGATGCAGATAAAGAAAAAAACTCTAGAAAACAAGAGAAACTGCAAGCGTTATGCTAAGATTCAGGTTTGCTCATTGATGTGGTCAAGCAAGGAGCTGGACTAAGATTCACAAGTTAAGAAGTTTAAGATTCACTGAGTAAGTAATATACTACGCATTTAAGATTCACTAGACAGCCATGATGAATATCGCTATGACTATCTTAGATAGCCATTAGCGAGTCTGAACGTTAATAAATCTGGTTCTACAGAAAATCCAACAAAAGCTCTTTAGCCACTGGGGAGAGAATCATTCATTACCAGTTTAGCCATTCCAGGCCTAAGATTCGTTAGTTTTGGATCTGGTGACAAAAGCAGATTATTTAAAATATCCACATTAAATTTGTTGCTTTGCTGTTTACTATTCTGGAATGATATTAAACTAACTTAATGACAATCAAACAACTACAAATTATAATATTTGCATTCTAATCCATGAAATAATGAACAAAAAAGTCAACATCAACATACACTTTTTAACAAGCTACCCTCGGACTTCAAAAGAATTAACTCGTTGAATGTATTTAAGAAACAATTAGCCAAACACATGATCTCAACGTACTGCACGTGTCTGTTTTTAGTGTGACAATGAATATTATTGTATGAATCTGTAATTTATGTTCTCATGTAAGTGATGTAAGTGATGGATGAGGCATCTCTCCCACCAATCACTCTCAACGGTACAGTCATACCCGTCAGCCCGTCAGTGAAAGACCTTGGCTTGTTCATTGACTCCACTCTGAACTGGAGAGACCAAGTATCTCGCGTATGTCAAAGTATTACTGGCTCGCTTCGCGCATTTTATCGGCTACGGACCCTTCTACCTATTAACACCAAGGCAATGCTCGTGCAGGCATTACTGTTCCCTGTACTCGATTATGGGGATGTTTGTTACTTCGACCTGAATGCTGAACATCTCAACAAACTTGACCGTCTTATGAATAACTGCATCAGATTCGTCTTCAATCTGCGCAAGTACGATCATGTGTCGTTCTCAATTAAATTGGTTGCCGATTCGTCAGCGTCGAAACCAACGCGCACTTACCACTCTCTATACTATCCTAACTCCTCCTAATTCTCCCTCCTACCTCTTCCCCTATTTTCAATATCTTGGCGCAAATCACAATAGGAACCTACGTTCAACAAATAACCTCGTCTTACGCTGTCCTACTCATCGCACTGATTTCGTCCACTCTTCCTTTCCTGTACAATCTATATTTCTTTGGAACCAGCTGCCTCTTGGGATCAGGAGGGCCGCTAGCCATTGCACGTTCAAACTGGGGGTTCGGAAACTCATGCTCGAAAAGTTGGGGGAAACTTGATAGTCATCTCATGTAAATATGAATGGTTATTTATATGTGTGTAAATACATGTTATTTGCTTATATTTATTTATACATTTATGTATATATATTTATTTATATTTATGTATGTGTAGTTGAGTGTATCTATGTATTACTATATTTGGCTATAATGTGTATGCGTATATTTGGCTATAATGTGTATGCGTATATTAGTACCTATTTAGGTACTATCTATCTTATTTATGTAAATTAAGTATTTATCTAGTTTACCTTTCGATAATGCACCTACTCTGTTGTTCTCTGCACCACCTATTAGGTTGACTGGTAGAGAATGCCTATGGCATTAAGTCCGCTTTTGTATATTTGTGCATGAAGTTGAAATAAATAAATAAATAAATGTAATAATATGTCTTTATGAGAATAAAATTCTTTAAACCTAAACCTATTCTCTGAAATTCTGAAAGTCCTCCTGCTTCTGCCACTGTTGCCTCTGCCGATAGACTACCAATAGGAATGGCACCAAAATGTTGCATATTATTACCATGTGCCAATAATATGTGCACACTTGAAGGCATGTAATGCCAAGGACACAATTCGGTGTACAATTTGACGGTATCTCGGCAAAATAGTGACAATTTATACAATTCCGCGCGCTCTTCAGACGCTTGTGCTTCTTGTCTGAAGAATACTTTATGATTTTATTGCACTAAAATCTTATTAATACCCGTGACACGGGCTGTGTTATCTGCACCTATGGAACTCCTTTATTGGAAAACCAAACGGTAAGCTGTAGGTATATATATATTTAAAATACGACCTCTCGGCTAGACACCGACTTCTAACAGAACAGGAAATCTGTAAAGTCGGTATTTGAATTCGGTTTTTTTTAATGTTTGACAGAACTTTGATAAAAGCAATAATTTATGTAATTTATAAATACCGAACTATGTACTGAGCGAAAATAATAAAGGCACACTTTTTTTCGGAAATACCGCACCGCCACCTACTGCACTACCTAGTGAGCCGTCATAGTAGTCTTCTCCCTCGTTTTGGCTGACCTTCGACAATTTCCGGGAAGCGACGGCCATATTATGAGCTCAACAGCTCATTGGCGATGTCAAAGTCTAAAAAGTCCAGTTGCTGGACTTTTTAGGACTCCAAATACCCGTATGACAACCGAGATGACGAGTGCCGTAAGAAGACTATGTTCCCTTCTGCACTACTGCTCAAGTTGCGTCGACAACACTATTACAGAGAACCGGTTCTCAGCATTCCATGGATTCACCGTGCGGTCGTCGGGTCCATGGCGTGGTACAGAGAGGAACACTGTGACGGCGCCTGGGACTTGCGACCCAGGTGTAGGTTTAGGGTGGCCACCTTGTGATGCATCAGCGCTCACCTTCACCGTTAGTCGTGTTCCCCCCTCTACCTATCCAAATTTGGTAAGATTCTATCAACTAATTAACCTATTCGGATGCAATGTGTGGGGTCTGGGGATGAATTCCCTGCCTATGGCGAGCAGTGCGATGATAGAATTTAGTTGTGGCTGTATGTATATGTAGCTATGAATCATTATTTCTAATCAGAAATTATTATTATTGTTGAGGTACGTTTTCCAATTACGAGTTATGAATTATTACTGTTATAAATTATGTTAAAGCTATGTCGCATTGGGTTTGCCTGTAAACACTTTTTTTTTATTGAACTTTATGCACACATGTACACAGGCGGACTTAATGCCGTAGGCATTCTCTACCAGTCGACCAAAGGTGGTGCAGAGACAAATTAGTAGGTGCATTATTGAGAGTGTCACATTGAGTAGATGAACACTATACATCACTAGGTATAGTGCTACTATACATAGATATATACGTAATGATAACGAGATACAAGCATACAAATAAATATACCTACACATTTACATAAATACTTATACCTACACATATATTTAGAAGTATGATTTATTTGAGTTTATTGTCTCGATGATTCTGCCAGTTTGTCGAGAAATAATTGGCGAACCTTCGCCTTGAACACAAGACTGCTGGTGGCCTTTCTGATTTCAAGAGGCAACGCGTTCCAAAGGAGCACAGACTGTATAGGGAAAGAAGAATGGACAAACTCAGTGGTGTGCGCAGGACAGCTTAGGACGTTATCTTTTTGAGCGAAGGTGTCTGTTGTGATTTTCATGCCTATATTGAAAGTAAGGAGATAGGTAGTTAGGAGGAGTAGGAGACTTAAGAATGGAAAAGAGAGTAGTTAGTGCACGTAGATTTCGCCGCTGGCGAATCGGTACCTAACCAATTGAACTGCTCACGATAAGCTGACACGTGGTCATACTTACGGAGATTGAACACGAATCTAATGCAATTATTTAGAAGCCGGTCAAACTTATTGAGATGTTCTGCATTTAGGTCGAAGTAGCAAACATCACCAACTCTAGTCAAAGACAGGAAAAAGTAGAGTTTGCACAATCGTAGTCTTTGTCTTTGCGGGCAGAAGGTTCCGAAGGCGATATAATGAAGGAAGCGATCCCGTAATCTGTGACCGACATGTGCTACTTGACTTATGTATGTAAGAAATAAATATGTAATTAAATAAAAAACGAAAACGAAAACCTCAAACGGCGCAAATACTTTAGGTAACTTAACAGGTGATTATGTTTTTGAGCCGTTTGGGGTTGAAACGTTGGGGACATGGGGCCCAAGTGCCCGTTTTCTTTATAAAGATCTGGCAAAGCGGCTGATCGACGCTACGCGTGACCAGAAGGCTGGTTATTACCTTGCACAGAGGTTAAGCATTGCCATTCAACGTAACAATGCAGCCAGCCTTCTGGGTACGTTACCGGTCGGCGACGATGCGGAGGAATTCCACGACGCATTATGTATGTAAATATTTATATTTTTATTTTCATTACTTTATTTTTTCTAAATTGTACCTATTAAGTGTATTTTTCATTGTTGAACAATACAATTTTCGAACCTAAAAAAAATAATACTAGCTTTTGCCCGCGGCTCCGCCCGCGTAGATTTCGGTTATCGACCAGACATAGCCTATGTCCTTTCTCATGGTCTAATCTACCCCTATACCAAATTTCATCAAAATCGGTTCAGTGGTTTAGGCGTGAAAGCGTAACATACAGACAGACAGGCAGACAGACAGACAGACAGACAGAGTTACTTTCGCATTTATAATAATATGTATGGATTTTGGGATATTATAATGGAGTGGGGTGATAAAGAGAACCGAATCGCTGTGATTGCATTACACAAAGTAGATATGGAGCCAAATGCAATTTTTAAAACTTTCCATACACTTGGTATTAGTAGAATGTTTGTGTAGCGGGTTACTAATAGGTACAATGAGACCTCTGTAACACCGAAAAAGGTAGTCAAAGCACTTAGAGAAAGAATGCAAGCGTTGGTAGTTTTGTGGTCAAGGAATCGCCCTTACGATCGAGAGTTACCGGGTTCGAATCCTAGCCATAACACTACTGACGTAAATCCACTCCTAATACAAGCAATTTAGCTTAGCTGGGAGGGTTAGAGGGAATATTAATAACTGCGGTTCAAATATTCTTTAAAAAATAATCGAAGAAATCCTGTTCGAAAGCAAAAGATTTTATTTCGGGAGATGAAGATAGCACCTAGAACCATTTGGCGCGTATTTCAAAAGATGACTTAAGACTTGCAGCCTTTAAGAGACGTAGGACGATCATTTCTTAACTGATAATTTAAAAAATAATACGGTGGTAAAGTCGAAACAACTACTGAAGCGGTGCGCAAAGGCAGGTCACAGATTTTTTTTTTACAATTAATTCTTTTTACAATTGAGCAACAGTATAACAAACAAAATGATCGTATTTATGCCCAAAGCTCTAAGGAAGGTTCCCAATTAGTCGACAGAGTGCGACGAGCGCATTGTCCAATTTCAGTGGGTTTGGTTGGGTATTAGCTTTGAAGGAGTAAGGAAAAGGTATCAAAACATCGGCACAAGTGTATCTAGATACCATTCGTAAGAAGATTGTGAAGCCTCCTAACAACACTATGTCTAATAACCAAGGATGGTCCTTCCAGCAAGACTCGGTGCCGGGTCATAATGCTCGGTCTACGCAGTCTTGGTTGGAAACGAACGTTTCTGACTTCTTCTGAAGACTGGCCGTCATCTAGCCCCAATCTTAATCCGCTGGATTATGATTTATGGTCAGTAGGTATTAGAGAGTAGGCTTGCTCTAAACGCCATGATAATTTGAAGTCCCCAAAACAATCCATACGACTGGCAATGAAGAATTTTCCAATGGAAAGAGTGCGTGCTTCTATTGATAACTGACCTCAGCGTTTAAAGAACTGTATTGCAGCCAATGGAGACCACTTCGAAAAAGCTCTTATATTTTAAATTGTTTTATTATATAAGTATCAAACCAACACACTTTAAAATTAATAAATGTCATTTGCAATAGATTATTTGTTACAGTATTTATGGCAAGACTAGGTATATCGGGCCGTAAATATTTAGCTATACAAATGCTACTTGGAGAGTAAGTAAGTACTCCAAATATAGTGGTTCCATTAGCGGGTGTGCTGTGGGACTCTTCGGAATATTTCCAATCCCCATTAGGTACGTTGAAAATAAAATACTATAAATGAATCATTTACTTTCTATTTCTTATAAGGTAAGGGCTGAATCTAAGGGGGTTTTTGAACTTTTTAGTTCCAATAGAATTTATCATTATATGGATTAGTGAAGTTTTTAGTTCACTAATTCCCATTATTTAGAAATTTCGCGTCAACGGGGCGGAGCCGCGGGCAAAAGCTAGTAGATAATAAATAGAGCCAATAGAGTTTTGGGATTTATCATAAGATCTACAAGAGATTATAGAACGCAACAAAGTGTATTGACTTTTTTCTCTAGTCTATTCCTTAGGCAATGCAATCTCGATCACGCGAGATCTCGTTCTCGTGAGATCTCGGCCTTTTTTTAACGAGATTGCACTCGCGCATTAAAAAGTCGTATTGAAACACTCGTTAATCAAAAAAGAAATGAATTTATACGAATCCGAGGGTCACAAGGCATACTTTGATAATAACTAGCATTGAATCCGAAAAGGCATTCTCAGTGGCTGGTTATCTCAGCAGCAAATGAGCTTCTTAAGAAGCTACTTTCAAAATAGTTCGTAATAATGGATTGCTTTATTTTGTTAATTCATTTCTAATAATTAGATCTCTGAATTGAAGAGATTAGACAAATCTATCTTGTACACTAATAAATTACAGTAATAGTTTTCAATTTAATAGTCAACTCAACTCAGTTAATGAATTTCACTTCTTGTTATTGTTCTTTTAAGGCAAAATGTGTTTATTTTTTTAATTTTTGTTTGATTATTAGAAGATAATACTGGTTGTTTATTTCATTTCTTATTACGTTACCTCAAAGTTTACTACTTACCTGAAAGTTAAATGCAAAAAAATAGAGACGTAAAACAATGTTAAAACATAAAAGTTTATTGAAAAAAAAAATGGTAAAAATTGAGCATACCTATAATTCTTATCATTATTTTCCTAATTCATTAAAAGTTTGTATGATTTGTAAGAATAAACACACAAAACTGCCAATCTCGCCAGAGCTCGCCGATTCCGTGATCTCGCGAGATAAAGCATTTTGTTGTTCTTAAACTCACAGTATCGCGCCTGAGCCCCAAGGTCCAGGAGCGTCAGGACTGCGCTTTCTGCATAGGGGGTCCGTTCAATACCGCTATGCCACAGAGGAATACTGCAGACAACTACGGAGCGGTATACCCCGATGAGCTTGATGACGAACGGTCATATACGAGTAAGAGTGGCGATGAACGCGCACACGTGCCGCAGGCAGCAGCGGGCTGGCTCGCTCGCGGTTACGGAATGTTACTTGACTTATGCAGTAGGTAATACATTTTATCGCAATGTTAAACACTACATACTGTCGTCGTATATCTCTGGTGTTATCCTCATGTCAAGCGCGATGGAATCGGGGTCGGGGTCGGCCAACTGCACGCACACATCACTCACGGTAACGCTGTATATCAGCACGCACTGTCACACTCGCGCGGGTATCTGTCACGTTCGCAGCGTGCAGCTCGGGGCGGAGCGGCAGTCGCGCGAGTCGCGCGGGCGCCGGGAGCGCGGTGCGAGCGTGACGTAACGCCGCGCCACACTGCAGCGCCGCGCCGAGCCGGGCCGCGCGCTCCCCTGCCCGCCCGCCGCCTGCGCGCGCACCGCGCCCCCCGCCCAGCGCCTGCACTTTGATGCATCATTTGAATTATTATAATATTAACTTTTTTAGACCTGTGACATTACCGTCCTCTCTTATTATAAGTGCAGGGCATAGACTTAGAATACACGACTGTTTTCTCTGTCTACGGTGGAGGGTGTTTGGATGTCGTCAAGTAGCTGATACTTGCGTGTTATTTTATTCTTTTCAATAACTTAATATGATTATAAGTTAATTCTTTTTCTTATTTAGAGTTGTAATTATGTAATAACTTATTCGTCTGTAAGAAAATAGTTTTGTACCCTGGAAAGTTAGTACCTGGTAATTAATGTTGTATTGGAAGTTTTATAACATACTAGCTGTAGCCCTTGGCCCCGCCCGCGTGAATGTCGCTTATCATCGCGTAGTGCTGTTAATTTTAGCGCTGATAGGCGAAGTGTTAAGCGCTGAGTAGACACTACTCGCCTCTCTATTTGACTCTTTATTGCACTCTGTACTCGACTCTCTACTCGCCTCTCCACTCGATCCTCTAATCATTGTAGTGTACTACTATTAGCATTTAATATTGTATAGGGACGTTACGGGTCTGGCTGCACAACATCTGACATGGCGCAGGATGTCCAAACATAAAAGCGTGTAGTGCTTATTCGCACGCGAGGTGATATTGTCACTTGCGGAATATTTATGACTCGTTCCGACACTTCCGACTAATATTTCGTACTTGGCCTATTCTTGTGTTAATTCATGTATCAATAATGTTTTATTATATATATATTAAGGCCCTGTATTCCTGCAGAAGTAGGCATTTATAGCGATCCCGGCCGCTCGTAAAATATTACGCGCGAACACAGTGACGGTGAACTCGGCGATGACCCCGCCAGCGTCACAGTATAGAAATATGCAGTAGGAAAACTTGATTTGACTTAGAAAATTAAATGCAGTTTTTTTAACTTTATTTAGTTATATGATTATATTAAGTAAGTAATAAATACGAAATTAAAAAAACTGTATGAGTTAGAGAACTATTTGTTCTATGTGTTTAGTTGCTTGGGCGAAAAAAACTTACATTATAACATAACATACATAACATAAACTCACGCCTGTATTCCCCGAAGGGGTAGGCAGAGGTGCTAGCACCCACATTTCGCCAGTTTATGTTTAGGTCCCAATGTAATAGGTGGCGAGCCTATTGCCATTAACCGGGCCCTTATAAACCTGCGATAAATACACACATAACTTCGAAAAGCATCGAAAAGTCATTGGTGTGTGCCATGGTAAACCTGGGATCGAACCCGAGACCTCGTCTCAGCAGTCCATTGCCCATACCACTAGGCTTGTAATTTTACAAACATTTGTTTGAATTGATGCTAACGGTTACTTTATATCATCGCACCGTTCGTCGTCGACAGGGCAGTTAAATACCTAAAGTTAACGAGATTAACAACTTTTTTCGTGCGGGAATCCCCTCGGATACCCCCCTGCCGGAGCCGGAAGGGGAGGTTATGTCGGACTCGAACCGACTTTTTAGTCGGTTCGAGTCCGACTGTGGGCACGCCGACTGTGGGTCGTGGTGCTAGTTTTTATGAAGTATTTAATTTACACTGTACCTTCTTTTTTTCGTGCGGAAATCCCCTCGAATACCTCCCCTGCCGGAGCCGGAAGGGGAGGTTATGTCGGACTCGAACCGACTTTTTAGTCGGTTCGAGTCCGACTGTGGGCACGCCGACTGTGGGTCGTGGTGCTAGGCCTGAGGTGAGGTTGTCATCGACATATCCCTCGCACCCCGGCTGACCCAAGGCCAGTAATTCTCCTGGGTCTGCTTTCGGCAATCTCACCTCAGGCAACCAAGGACCCAAGAGGCGTGCGTTTTAGTCGGTTTGAGTCCGACATAACCGCCTCCACCGGTTCCGTGGGGGTGGTATACGCGGGGATTTTGCGCACGATAAAAAAAGGCCAATAATTAAACTAACCTACCTAAATATTAAAATTATTCTATCCTAAACTAAAACTAAATTTATATTTATTTACACACACACAAATTATATACAATGTACGAATATTGTAGGTACTAGGTACCCCTGTACTGATTTAGATAAAATATGAATTATAGAAAATCGTAAGTAGCATCTTCAGTAGTAATACTGATATTCTTATACTACGGCGCTATGAGCGTAATATTTAGGTACCTATGATATTTTTTTAAATTACCAATCGGAGTTAGAAATTTAGTTTATGGCTTTGCATGACTTCTTTCGCTTGCGTTGTTTATTGCCCATATTGAATGACTTGCAACAATTTATTATAAATACGTAAAACCGATTGATTGGTGCACGAAACTGTCGCGCAAAAACTGACACAGGTCCTACTTCGGTAAGCGCCAGCGCGCGACTGGCGCAACTTTTCGGGCCTCAGCGGCGCGAGCGCTCGCGAATTTAGTAGGTATTTAAATATAACTTTAAAAATTATTTCATAATATAGTCAAAATCTGCGAAAATGTCTAGATATATGTAGTGGCTTTAGTTAAGTACAAAATTTTTATAGAAAGCATAAGTAATTTAGTCATAATATTAAAAAAAAAATAACGAAAAGGGGTAACTTTGGGATTTTTTTCTATCGAGTGAAGTTCATCAGATCTGGTAACTGAATGCGAATTTGACTAGACTGGATCCTTAACTAATATATATCTTTTTTTCGAAATTAAAAACGCTTTTTCCTATGATTCAAATGCTTTTAAAAAACTCAAAATGCGGCCTCTGCTGGATTACCTGGCCTTAAATAATAAAACATTATTCGACCTAAGATATGGCTTTATTCAGCATAAATGACTTGCTTGACGGTAAGTAAAATTAGAATATAGAACAAAGAATAAAGAGTGCAAGGACGGAAGGGTTTACATTACATTAAGTTTATGGTTTGAACATGTAGCTACTGTAAGTAAGTTATAAGTGGTGTAACGACTCAAATTACTTCTTACGAAAGTCACGACTTATTTAGTTACTTTTTAAGTATTTTAGGTAAGGTAGAGTTAGCATTTTCAACTGAATAAAGTGTGGTTTGCAAGTGTTTGTCTGTTGTAATTTACACATGTCTCTCAAACATCTTTTCTGTGCCATAAACGTCTTTTACTTGTTAGTAGAATGGTCCCAGAACATAACCCCATATTGTAGTATTGATGTCTCGTGAGTAGGAAGATATACCCACCTCTATTCCCTCGGGCTGTACGCTCGGTCACTACATATAATAAAAATATAAAAAAAAATAATTAAAAAATAATAATATAATGGAAATGACAAGATGTGTTCCTTTTTTACTAGTCTATTTTCATCAGAGATTTTGTGCTTTGGTATGCTTTTACCTCGGTTGTCATATAATTCAGTGCCGCCTAATGACGATCGTTCCTTCAGAGCAAGAGATTTTATAAAATTATCGCTTTCACCTAATGTTTAGAGTAAGCATTCCGTGAATTGAGAAAAAAAAATTGTAAGTCTTTGTCCGACATTTTTTACGCTCAGGATCTAGTGTTCGTTGCCTTTGAGTGGCCTTTTCTTGTATTGCCATTAATGAAGCTATATACGTGGATCTTTTGAGATATGTCCCCATATGCCAATACTCATCAAAAATAGCCTGCCTGTTGATTAATGATATGTGCTCCTTGCATTTCATTCGACAAATTGGAAAGTCTTTCATTTTACGGTTAGCTATCACTTTTCCTTTCAATGTTTTATATGACTGACCTGCGTTTCGTTTCTGTTGTTTATCTTGTTACTTGACGCGGATACTTTTTTTTGGAGACACACAAATAGTTGATGTTATTGCGGAGCTTAGGGAAATGGCTTCGGGTACATCTTCGGTAGAAGATTCGTTACTAGAACTAGAAACTGCTGCACTTTCAGAGGGTACATAGAGTGGGTCCGGGGCCGAGTCATCACTTGAAAAGTCCATTGGTTGAGCAACATACGTATTACCAGTACATCCCGAGGATGTGGAAGGCATTGGTTCATCTTGCATTGGTTGAGCAACATATGTATTACCAGTACATCCTGAAGATGTGGAAGGCACTCGTTCATCTTGCATAGGTATAGTCCTAGTTCCTTGGTCATTCTGATCACCTAGAAAATAACATACTTAGTATTTTGAACGCTATCGACATACGAACATAAGAATTGCAATTTGTTTCCAAAGAAATAAAAAAAAACATTATGAAATGCAAATACAGTACTTTCTATAATACATATTTTGATTCGAAAAGTTCTCAGACTTACCTTGAGTAGATGAAGGTTTTAACAACATCTCGACTAATTTCTTTCCTCGGCAATTATCCATATTCAATATGAAAATATGGTATTTTATTTATAACGTCTACACTAAACCAAAGTTTTCAATGATCGTATCACTACTTAGTGAATTAGCGTTATAGGTACGTCTCGAGCAACCCATGCACTTCAATATTTTTAGTCAATAAATTATATTCTACAACTACCCTACCCTCAAGCTAGCAAAATGATAACGTCACCCACTTAACGTCCCTAATCACATAAGTCATTGCAGTGCATAAAACTAATGTTTTCAACTTATTATTATTGCAGTCTAATTTGAAAGAAGCGTTCTGTATGCTTTTTTTATGTAATCATTTATATCTTAGCTCATAAGTACCTTCTGGTATTACAATAAGCTTATTTTCATCGTAATAAAACTTATTATTTCTGCTATCAATATTTGGAATAGAATTATATGTAGAGAAATAAATAAGTGCACATTCATAATACACATCAAGTTGGAGGGTGGGTGAATAATAAGTAGATAAAGTAGAGGAATTACCAGTTATGGACAAAGTAAACGACGTTGTATAAATGATGTTAATGAAACAATGCAATATTATAAATAGTATTTATTCCAAAAATAATTCAAATATTCTAAACATAAATGACCACAGTTCACAGAAATTAAACTTTATATATTTATATATTTATTTATTTATTATCTTCTTCTACATCTATCTTTACAGGGTAGACCCTAACACGACAGAGTAGGCAATCTAAGCATGCACTATATAACATAACTAACCTAATGTTTTATTATAATCTATAACATATTACTGATAATGTGTGTACTGTGAATTCACTCAGAGAGCAACAAAATAGGCAGAGTGTGTATCTATCACATTTAACACAAATGGAGAACAGATTTACCTAATTTCTATGTACAGACCACCCAGATTTCGTAAAAACACTAGACTTGGAGAATTTTTTATCGAACTTCGTAAATTACTAGACATAATACCAAAACAATCCATAGCAATATTATGTGGTGACATAAATATAGATTTGCTTAATCCCCAAGCTAAACCAGTCGTATTATATGAAAATATAATGTCGGAATTCGGTTTTACTAAAATGTATATGTGATGTAACGCGAAGGGAAATAGTCAAAGGTAAATTGGTGATATCATGTTTGGATCACATATATGTTAGGGCACCTTTGGCACTAATTGACTCTGCGGTCATTAAACATAAAATATCCGACCATTATTACATCTCCGCAGCGATACAATGGAAGCGCGTCCCGGTAAGCGATCACGCGGCCGCCACTAGCTCCAACAATATTGAGTCCCCACCACCCGGGCCAGAGCCCGCGTCTGTACAACGGCAACGACGCGTTCTTAATAATAGATTAGTTAGAAAAATGTTACTATCAACAAACTTCGATAATTTATTAAATATTCAATGTCCAATTGAGTTGTATGACGCTTTATCAGGTATCTTTAGTAATATATACAAGGAATGCTACATAACTAAAACTATTAAGATAAATCAGAGTGGTAGACATAATAAATGTTGGATAAGTGAAAAATTGAAGCAGATGATTCTAGAAAGAGATAAACTGTACGAATTGTGGTGTAATGATCCCAAAAATATGATATAGAGGTTAAATTATACTAAATACAGAAATAAATGTAGTAAGGCTGTTTTTAAATGTAATGTTGAATACGATAAACAAAGTATATTAGATTGTAATAAAAATATTAAGAAAATATGGTCGAAAATAAATGATTTACTGGGTAAAAATGTACAATCGTTAGATAATATAATACTTACAAATATGGCCCATCATGGCAGTGCGAAAGAAATTTGTGATAAGTTTGTAACCAGTTTTTCGAGTGAAATTGACCAGATAAAACACATATGTACGGATAAATGGTTACAGAGAGATTGTTATGTTATAAAACCTAACGTTTGTATGAGATGGCAACCAGTGAGTAGTGATGATGTGAAGCGTGTGATTAAATCTATGAATAAAAAGAAGTCGCCAGGAAGTGATCAGGTGCGGATGTCTGATTTGAAATTAATTACCGACAAAATCAGCCCAGTCATTGCTCAATTAGTAAACCTATCGGTCAGTCAACATAAATTTCCCAAGAAATTGAAAGAAGCCATAATTCGCCCAATCCATAAAAAAGGAGATCGAAAGGATTTTTCCAACTACAGGCCTATATCTATATTATCCAGTATCGACAAAATTATAGAAAAATGTATAGTAAATCAACTAGGATCTTATATAGAAAAAAATGAAATAATAAATAAATGTCAACACGGTTTCCAGAAGGGAAAAAACACTAATAAATTGCTATCTAAATTTACAGATGAAGTTAACACTTATTTACATGAAAAAAAGTTTGTTGTTGCAATATTTTACGATTACAAAAAAGCTTTTGATACGTTGGAAAAAGACACCCTTTTGAATGGAATGGACGAGTGTGGTGTGGGGCAGCCGCTTAATGAATGGTTTCGCGACTATCTGACATCACGCACATACCGTGTGAGTATTGGCGGTGCGCTCAGTGAGACTGCCGAGGTGCAGTGGGGGGTGGCTCAGGGGTCCGGGTGCGGACCGACCTGCTACCTGCTGCATGTAAACAGCTTAAGTGGTGTACTCAAACACTGCTCGGCATACATGTTTGCAGATGACCTGTGTACCCTGCGCGCCGGCACTGATCTCGATGAGACATATCACCTAGTGCAGCGGGACATAGATGCGGTGGTAAAATGGTCCCATGATAATGGAATCATACTGAATGCAAACAAAACTAAGCTTTTGGTTATTCACTCGCCATACTTGCGTCCTGCTGACTCGTCCTCACATCTGTATACGCATAGCTTCTCATGTTTTCACAATGATCTAACTGGTTGTCAGTGTAAACCTATTGAAAGAGTGAAATGTGTAACCTACCTTGGTGTTAGAATAGACGAAAGCTTCTTTTTCTCCTGGTCTTGCCATATTGATTATTTATGTAATAAGTTAAGAACGATTCTAAGTCAATTCTATCACCTAAGTTTTAAAGTACCAAGGGAAACATTAAAATGTTTGTATTTTGCACTAGTGCAGTCTATTTTGGACTACGCTCTAGATAGTTATGGTCTGACGTATCCAACTTATATTAACAGATTGGAGGCACTGCAGATTCGATTTCTGAAACTGATAGTAACTGAAAAAACAAAGGCCAAGTGTAAAGGTGACTATTCTGGATTGTTTAGTATATGTAAAACACTTCCAGTAAGTGTGCAAAATAAATATTTATTAGCTATAAATAACACAAATACTCAGGATTATACTTTAATCAACCATAATATTGGTACTCGTTCTATGTCTTCAGGCAAATTTGAAGTACCAAAAGTGAATAATTATTTTGGAGATAGAACATTAAAAAAAAGTATACCGTACTTATTAAATAGTTTGCCGGAGGACATAAGACGGGAACAAAATAAAAATAGGTTTAAAAGTAACATCAAAAAGTACTTATTTACAACAATTGTAAAGTAATCTCTTAGATTAGATCAAATGTAAAAAGAAAAAAAAAATGTAAGTTGAGACTCACCCGATCCTGCAGACAAACTGTGTAAACAGTTTTGCAGGACTATTACTATTTTGTAACATAATTGTGATGTGTAATAAATAAATAAAAAAATAAAAATAAAAAAAAAGGTCGACATTAAGCGAGACTGCGTTAAGCGTCCGAAGAGCTCGCGTTAGCGGTGCCTCTTTCAGCAGGTTAGTACGCGCACTCGGCACCTGCAGCAGCAGCTGCGGCCTCCGGCGCCTCCCCACATACCCGTCCGGGACGCATAAACCTATCCGCTCCAGTATGGCCGCATTTTGGACCTTGCCACGGATAACCTTAAAAAGGTACATGGCCACTGCGAGCTCCTTACCCTCAGTTCATTGTACCCAACCATACCCAGTATAAATAGTGTTGGATACAATAACGGATAAAAAGGGTAAACGCCATAATACTTTAAGTATAAATACCTTATGAATTTGTTTTGAACGCGCTCCAACATGAGATTATATTTAATTTCATGTGGGCTCCAGATGACTGCATTGCATTCCAACTGACTTCTAACTAATGTATTATATAGTGTAATTATTGCTCTGATGCTAGTAAATTCACGAACGGTCCGTAGCAAAAATCCCATATTCCTAAATGCTTTTTTACAAATTTTGACAATATGATCATGAAACGTTAGCCGCATGTCGAATTGAACCCCTAGATCCCGTACCTCTGTAACCCGTGCCAGTGGGTCTCCCTCTATACTGTAGTTGTGTAGTACTGGAGCATGCGCGCGAGAGAATGTAATTGCAACACACTTTGAGGTGTTAAATTGCAGACTATTCTCCTTACTCCAAGACACTATTCTATTAATATCATTCTGCAATTTGTCACAGTCATCCTCACTTCTGATATCTAGGTAAAGCTTCAAGTCGTCCGCAAACAATAAACATTTAGAGTCCCTTATCACCTTGGGTAAATCGTTAATCATAATGATGAACTCCAAAGGTCCAAGGTATTATACGGCTGTGATACGAATCCGGCGTACTCTACGTACTGCTGCCTATCAGTCATGTAACTGGCAAAGAAACTCAGGAGATGTGGAGTGAAGCCAATAGCAGCTAACTTTTTTAACAACACGTCATTATCGACTACGTCGAATGCTTTCCGGAAGTCAAAATAAGCTGCATCCACCTGCACTCCCCCATCCACCGCTGGTACCAAATCGGCCATTTTTGATGGTACCAAATCCATGCTGAGCTTCTGTGAGGTGCGGGCTCACTTGCACTAATATTCGTTTCTGAATCACAGACTCAAACACCTTGGCAGGAGTGGACAACACAGCTACTGGCCTATACTCTTCTATCTTTCCGCCTGACCTAGTCTTTGGCACTGGAACGACACGTGTTAGTTTCCATCTGTCGGGGAATACTGTTGTATGCAGACATAAATTATAGATATGAAGCAATGGCCCAGCAAGTACACTACGACAATCTCTATAAACGTATGGTGGTATACCATCAGGTCCTACTGATCTTTTGGGCTTCAGCTTAAGAAGCGCACTTAGCACTTCGCCCAAGTGCAACCGGTCTACGTGCACACGCGCCGCGTCGGTTCCGCTCATGGCACTCGCCTCCATGACCGCCGTGTTTACGTTTAGCTCGGGTCGTTTTTCGCTGTAAACGGAATATAAATATTCTGCGAAAGCCCCCGCACATTGTTCGACATTTAGTACTTTGCCATCTTTCAGAATATTTTGCGAATTCCTACTACCCCTTTTAGAGTTAATGAAACTCCAAAAAGACTTCGGGTCGCTTATCAGCTGATTCTGAACCCGGCTCTGATACTGTTCCCGTGCCAGTGCTATCATATTTTTTACCTTTGTTCGACATACGGCGAACGCTTCGTAATCAGTCCTCGTTCCCGAGGCCTTATATGTTTTATGAAGATTTGCCTTCTTTTTTATGTCGCGAATTATTTGAATTGTATACCACTCGGGGTAACAGTACCTCGAGTGTACACTACTTCGCTTTTTCCTTGGCACACAGTCATCTACTATTGAGTTAATTATGCTATAATAATAATCTATACTCGCTTCTAAGTTTAAATCATACATTGGAGTCCAATCCACTGATGCAATTTGTGAATATAACGATAAAAAATTTGCTTTGTTAAAATTCCAACCTGGTAATCTATGCGTACTCGCCTCGGAGGCCGCCGTTGATATCTACTATAATTAAAGAATATATTTTTAGTTTTTAAATAATCCACTAATTCTAAGCGTGGTCGCAGATCTCCAAAACTATCCAAATAGTCATAATAAATATTTACTTTCACATTATGCTACCCAATGTGTGCCTTCATTAACAGAGTTATCTAAATTAACAATACCGCATTCAACGCTCTTCACATGTTTCGGTAGTTGATCCTTCATGAAAACTCCTCGGAAATATGGAATATTATTCGCATTATTTATAATGTCAATGTTGGTTAAGGCACGGTTGGGTAGATTTGAAGCTAGTTTTTTGACTTTGGTAAAAATAAGCCATTACCCTTTTTATACGGTTTAACGTATAAACCTTTACCTAATGCAATATATTCCATTGTTTTATTATGTCATTCAGACTCACGTAACCCTTGTGCAGCCTTATACTCATTAACGGTGTTTGCAATACCTGCTGCACCACCAGCTAGTGCACCTAAGGCCGACAGTCCAGCAATTATTGGTATTAACGGTAAAATACGTCCAGTTTTTGGTATAGGGATAACCCGAGGTATCTGAATTTTATGATTATGTGGAAAAAAAATTTTTGGCTGCCATATAAGCTTGCTTTATAGTTGATTTATGGTTTTTGGATTTATTTTTCTTTATTTTTGATCGAATTTTTGAAACAAAGGTTTTAAATGTCTTTATACCAGCGCCTGATTTGAGTTTAGCTTTCATTACTTTACTTACTAACCATGAAGCAATTTTTTCTCCATTTCTAGCAGATTTTGATTTCAAACGTTGTTTAGCCATAGTTGACAACCGTTCACCCGCTTTGTGACGTTTATTTATATCTAAATAATACGAATATGCAATATCGTGTTGCTTACAGGCTTCGTCTAAAGCATTTATTCCTTTATCACCTCGTAATAGACGTTCGCGTAATCTTGTTCCTAGACCACAATAATTGTAACCGGGTAAATGTACTTCAAAAGGTAAATTATTTATTATGCTGTTCACAAGACCACCTCCTTGCATTTGCATTTGCGGGGCAACGAGTTCATTCCCGTTGGTCATCGGCACAGAGGGAGTGGAACGTGTCCACAAATTTACCTACCTTGGAAGTTGCGTGTCGGAGACTGGTGGAACTGAAGATGATATCGCTTCGAGGATAACCAAGGCACGAGCCGCACGAGCAACTTTTGCGCAGCTTGGACCGGCATGGAAATCACGGAAACTGACTCGTTGGACCGGAATATTTTGAGCTTAACTCAGCTCAAAATATTCCGGTCCAACGTGGAATCCGTATTGCTGTACGGGTGCGAAACGTGGAAGGTCACAAAGGACATCTCGCATAAGCTCCAGGTCTTCGTCAACCGATGTCTTCGCAGAATCCTGGGTATTTACTGGCCAGAGAAAATTTCCAACGAGCAACTCTGGGAACGTTGTGATGAAGTCCAGATCGACCAGCAGATCAAACGCCGTAAATGGAGTTGGATAGGCCACACCCTCCGAAGGGATCCAAACCACATACCGAGGCAAGCCCTAGACTGGAATCCCCAAGGAAAGCGCAAACGTGGTCGTCCAACACAGACCTGGCGGCGGACTATCATTGGCGAAGCGAAAGCCATTGGAAAAACCTGGAGCGAAGTCAAACGCGAGGCTTAAGACTGTACTCCCAGACCGGATGGAAACTCACTGTGGACGCCGTCTGCCCCAGCTGGGGGCCAAAGGACCTTAAGTCAAGTAAGTCAATATCGTGTTGCTTACAGGCTTCGTCTAAAGCATTTATTCCTTTATCACCTCGTAATAGACGTTCGCGTAATCTTGTTCCTGGACCACAATAATTGTAACCGGGTAAATGTACTTCAAAAGGTAAATTATTTATTATGCTGTTCACAAGTCCACCTCCTTGCATTTCTTTCCATATAATGATAGACGTTATAAACGTACAAAACATATATACATTTTTTTAATCATACAACCGCGTTTTCTTTTATCCAACTATTATCCTTGTCACTAAAACCTAACCATTTTACAAAGAGTTCTCTTTCCTTTCTCGACTAAGTGAACATCCGAATGATTTGTTTTCTGAAGTTCTTGTTCATAAAATGAACCTAATATTGGTTGATTTCGCTGATCTATTTTATTTTATTTTATTTTATTTTATTTTACAGTTCAGAAAACTTACAGCTATTATGTGAATGGATACAAGTGATAGCTCATGTAATGGCCAATTACAAGTTTTCACACATAGTAAGGTTAAAATAATCTATGCTAGGTACACGACATTGTTGATGAAAAGAGAAAATAAATCATTAGTTACATTATTCTCATTACAATAGATACACTGATAGACACTAAGAGAAGTAATCTTGACATAAGGTCCTTTTTAACTTAGTAACACTCATATTAAATAAATCAATATCGATACTCCGGCACACCGCGTTGTACATATGACATGCTCTGATCATATACGTATTCTGCCTATAGTTGTTATGACAGATAGGGACGTGCAGTTTTTGTCTGAGTACTGAGTGATCAATTCGGTCGAAACACTTGCTATAGTCAGTGTATATAACATCCACCTGCAGCCTCTGCGACATATGTTCGGATATATAATCGCTACACACTATGAGATTAGACGTGGTGGAACGACCCTGTATGAATCCGTGCTGGTTTTCGCTAAGGCTGAACTTAATGGCTGAGTATAGCTGCTTATAAACAATTTTTTCTAGGATTTTAGCAAAGATACACAGCTTGGATATTGGTCTGTAATTTTCCACCAGGTCTTTAGGCCCTTTTTTGTGTATTGGAGCTACATACGCCGACTTCCAAACCGCCGGAACCTCACCCTCAACAAGTGACCGCCTAAACAGAATGGAGAGAGGGACAACAAGGCTTTTGGCAATGTTGACTATAAGCACTGGAGGGACATTATCTGGGCCCGCAGATTTGTTGAGATCAACCTGTTTAAGCAGTTTATACACTTCACTACATTGTATATCTATCGAGCCTATATCTGATAATGTCTCTCGACCACCGGGGTCCCCAGTGTCACTTGTCAGTCTAGGATCATGGTCAATATTTTGTAGAAAATTGGAGTAAAAGTAATCTCCAAACATGTTTGAGATATCGTCCCCATCACCAGATGAACGCTGCTTATACTTTAACACCGAGGGATAAGTATTAGATTGAAGTTTGGACTTAACGTATTTCCAAAACGCGCGAGGATTTTTAGAGATATCAGACTCTAGTTGTGCCATATATGTATCGAACATATTCTTCTCCATATCTTTAGCGCGTTGGCGCAGCGTAATGAAAGATTGATAATCTGATAAATTTCCGTATTTTTTAAACTTACTATGAAATTTAGCCTTTTCCTTTATTACTTTAATGAGTGGTCTTCTATACCACTGTGGATATCTCACCTCTACGGCCGCAGTTTTAGTCGGTATATATGTATTTTTGAGTCTTAAGATGGTCATAGAAGACTGCCACCGCATCCTCCACCGATCCGCGGGACAACTGAGAATACCAGTCTATATTGTCCATCTCCCAAGTAATGGCAATATAATCTGCATGTGTATATACAAACATTATACTGGGGCGAGTTGGTAAACAATGCAACTGAACGAAATTGGTGGAAAAACTCAAGGCTTTATGTAGCGGATCTTCAGGGACTAAAGGATCGCAACAGTGATCCACCTCAACTTCACTATTAGATAGTACCCAATCCAAAATCCTGTCATCACAATTAAGATGGGGGTTATACTGAGACAGATTACAGATGACCAAGTCATCCATTACACGCGTTTGAATCGGGCCTTGTACGTTACTTGGCAATAAGCAGTGGTTTTCCGCAGGTTGCCAATCTATGTTAGGCTGATTAAAATCACCTACAATTAGGAATTTATCTGCAGGGTGTTTTAAAATAATATTTGTTACACTTTCAGAAAAGTTAGCGAGTTGATCATTTAAAGAATTGCCTAGGTTTTCATTGCAGATATAAACCACGCCTATATGCATTTTATACGAGACTCGAGGTTTATTTTGGTGTAATGTTAAACTCACCCACATATCCTCTGCCGATGAGCACCAATCACTACGGTCACTCGCGACAAGTTCTCTTTTCACCGCGATCAAAACACCACCGCCGAGAGTTTGGTTCGTTTTAGCATAGTCACGATTCCGTCTCCAGACCATGTACCGGTCATCGAACAATTCACGATCACTTATACTGTCAATTAGCCAAGTCTCTGTTAAGCAAATAACATCGTAACTATTGATGCACACATTTCTATAGAAAACCGATGTTTTAGTCCGTAATCCTCGCACATTTTGGTAATAAAAACTAAGGGACGCCATTATAAGTTATTAAGTATTGGGATTACCACAGTTCAAACACCAATTGATTTTTGTACTATAACTTTATTGCTCACAATTTCACAATGGCGGCAGGTTTTATCGTAACACCAATTCGATGACACTTGTTGTCGCTTCGGCTGTCCGTTAACGAATGACGACCTCTGCACTTTCGTCTCGTGGCGGAAACGTCACAAACGATTGAGGCGGAAGTGCACTTATTTTAACATTCAAAACAAACATTGTGATTTAAATCTAGCTTGAGTATTTTTAGCTCAAAATATTATGAATTAATTTAATAGAATTATATTTTAGTTATAAACTAAATTGTAAATGCCTAACACAAAATCAACATCGGATATGTCATAATAAATCACTTCATAAGTATACTAGTACATTGATATGTGTGTAAATCATGCGGTATTTATGATTAAGCTTACAGCTCGGCCATCCTACTTGTTGCGAGTAAATAAAGCTTCGCAATAAAGGAGTCACATAAAATCATTACATATTACATTTAAGAGAAAAAAAATTTCGAAGACCTAAATATTAATAATAACATTGTATTATTTCTAAAAAGTATACACTAATAAATCATAATTGATTAATTACATAACCTTATTGAATTAATTATTATTTACATCTTCATTCTCCCCCATTTCAACTTCACTATCATTTATAACACCGTCGACGTCGTTATTGTCATCACTAGAGCTACTGTCAAAGTTCCGATCAAAACTCATCCAAGGTTGCATCTTGTCTATTGCTACGACACCTTCGTAGCGGCGACCATTTTTACGCGACAAGGGGGTATCCTCAACAATAAACCTATCGTGTTGGAGCACTTTCAGTATGCGATAGGGCCCTTGATACTTAACGGCAAGCTTTTGCGGCTGACCGTCATGAGGCACTTGCCTCTCTATTCGTACTAGATCCCCTACCTTGTATGTCTTACATCGCTTTCTATGGCTATTGTAACGCTGAGTATCTTTTTGTTGTTGTACTTCAATACGTTTGGAAGCCTCATCCCTAACTGTACTCAATGCGTCTGAAGATATTACGTTAATTGTATCGTTCACAATTGCGCTTAATATTCCTTGTGATCTATGGTTAATATTAAAGCCAAATAACAGTTCGGACGGCGATTTTTGAGTCGTTTTGTGCATAGCGGTATTTAAACCTATCTGTATATCGTTAATGCATTCGTCCCAACTCTTTTCGTCTTTACCGTGATTGGACGTGGCCAGCGCCTCGGTTATAGTTCGATTGAACCTTTCAACCTGGCCGTTTGCCCTTGGGGTTGCAACAGCATTTAATACATGTTTAATGCCATATATTGTGGTGAAATCTTTGAATGCCTTACTGGTGAAGCTAGAGCCGCGATCTGTAATAAGGCGTGTTGGAACCCCGAAGAAGCTGATATGATCCTTTAACACTTTTATAGTTGTAAGAGTTTTTGTGTTTTTAACGGCAGTAATGTTTATGAATTTTGTGAAACTATCAATGATGACCAACAGATAACAATTACCAAGTTTGCTCCTGATAAAAGGACCCAAGTGGTCCGCGTGAATTGTATAAAATGGTACCTTTGATTTCTCTATAGGGTGCAATCCACCTTCGCGTTTACCCCCTGGTGCCTTATGATGAGCACACTCTAGACATGCCGAGACATACTTTTTAACGAAACGTCTCATTTTACTGAACCAATAATGCTGCCTAATACGTTCTAATGTTTTTTCGTAGCCGTAATGACCGACATCGTCATGATTTCGTTTTAGAATTTGCCAGCGCGCTCCTTTAGGGACAAACCATCTTATATCATCGCCTACTATACGATATACGCGACCGTTTTTAAGCTTGAAGTCTTTATGGACATCAACTACAGTTTGCGAATCAGGATTGTTGAGTATGTCCTTTATCCTGGCTATCTCCTCGTCCGCTGATTGAACAGTGGTGATCCAATCTTGTTCCGATTCGACTGATAAGACATCGAGAATATGAGATTTATCCGATTGACTATCATCTACTGGATTGCGGCTTAGTGCATCGATATGCGACATCTTTGCGCCCGGCCTATATTCTATCGTACAGTCAAACTCTTGTAGTTGGATCCACCACCTCGCAATACGAGGGACTAAGTCTCGTTTTGTAAGCGTTGACCTAATGGCGTTGCAATCAGTATGTATAGTGAAATTGATTCCTAAAAGGTAAACTCTAAATCGGTTGAGTGACGCTATGACAGTCAGAGTTTCCAATTCGAAGGAGTGATATTTTTGTTCGTCCGCCGTGGTCTTCCGACTGACAGCAAGTCCAATTGATCCTCGATGCGTGGTAAAGGATAGTGATCCTTTTTTGTCTTACGGTTTAAAGCGCGATAATCAGCACAACCTTTTTTCACCAGTCTTTTTCTTTACCAGAACAATTGGACTTGCATAAGGCGAAGACGATTCCCTGGCTATACCATTTCCAAGCATTTCTTGAACCATATCCCTAACCTGTAATCTCTCCGAATATGCCAAACGATATGGTCTATAAACAACGGGTTCCGAATCTTCTAATTCGATTATCATTTCAGTAGCATTTGTAAATCCTAAGTCCTTGAGACTGCTAGAGAAACAATCCTTGTACTCGATTAGCACTTCCTGAAGTGAAAGACGCTCCTCTGCGGAGAGATTTGGGTTACAGTTTATAGAATCATCGACTTCAGTTGCGCTAACTGTAACTTCGTTCGCATATAACATTTTACTAATATATGTGGCTCTAGTGAGAAGCAGATCCTTGTTTATATTGATAACCGAGTTGGATATATTATGAATGAGAAGAGCACAGACATTATTTTTGACACTATATTCACCCGGTAGGAGATAATATTCTTGTCCCTTTGGCCCTCTAATGGAGCCATCAACATATACCGTGCCGTCGCAGAAAGTGTTATTTACCACTGGTATAGCGCGCAACCCACCAATCGGAATCGCGACATTGTCACACGACATGAGGGGGACCTTTTCATTGTGAGGCGTTTTTTGGAAAATTATTGTATCGGGGGTCTTTGTTATGGTTAAATATGGCTTTTCAGTGAAAGAATGACCCAGTAGCACAGAATGTCTAAGTACATAATCCTCTACAATATATAAATTTACGGATTCTACAATCCCTTGTACCTGTACTGTCGCTATTATCATACCAAGAGGCCGAATAAAATTTTCACCAATGCCTCGTAGTATGGGTAACTCTATATTCTTTACAATATTGGTGTTTAGTAATTCTGCATCAGTTTGTCTTATCAATGAACATTGGCTGCCGAGGTCCAAATGACATTTGAAATTGCGACCGTTAACTTGTATGTTCATAATGTATTTATCATTACTGTCGTTATTCATACTAAGTTCCGAAACCTGTTTCTCATTTTTATCCGAGGTGCCGTTGGGCAACGATACTTTAGTTTTGGTCCTGTAGCAATTGACAGCTTGGTGTCCTAATTTGTCACAGTTCGAACACTTAATCAGAGGTTTATCACATTTAAAGCTGGGATGACCTTGTTGGTTACAGTTAAAGCACCTTATATTAGAATTGCTAACGCCTGACTTAACATCCAGTAGTTTGTTGTTTGAGCTACTAGCCCCAGTGTTCTTATCGGCCCTATTACGTCTGAAGTTATCATTTACATACCGAGGGTTCCCTACTTTGACCGTCCTAAAATATTTGAGCACTTGTTCTGGCTCAGAGAACTGAGCGGCTTGCGCTCCTACTCTAATAGCACGATCATCTATGCCATGAAGTATACAATCAACCGCTTGCCTGCCCGTAAGTCTACATCTGTTTAAGAGATTAATTTTCGCATAATAATAGTGCTCCAACGACTCCCCATAACGAACTCGTTTGCCAAGCATTTCAGTGAGAAGTTCAGCATAGTCTTCTCGAGATGGAAAAGATTCTATCAATTTCTTCTTCCACTCAGACCAAGTATGTAAAAGGGTAGGGAGACCTTGATACCATGACTTCGCAATCCCAGAAAGTTTTGGGAGAGAGTAGTGGATTATCTCTCTCTCATCCCAACCATATATTTCGGCACATTCTTCTACTTTGATAATCCAAGTCAGTATAGTCTGCTCTTTAGTCATGGGATCAAACTCTGGTATGACATTTTTGTCGAAAGATAATTTATGCTTATCTGAACTTTTCACATCTCTGACAATTGATAGTACTTTATCTAAAATAGCACTAGTCTGATCTTTGTAAGATTTTGGGCGTTTGGATTTTGAATGAGCTTTGTCGGACTCACCTGACGATTCGGAGGACGTGGCAGGATACTTATTTCGTCGATTCATCCGTCGTTTTGAGATGCGTCGTACGCCGTTTGATTGCGATAAACCCATCCTATCGTCATCGGAATCGTCAGATACTAGGTTCCTCCGTCGTTGGCTACTGTAACGTTTACGACTTACGCGTTCCCGGGATGTTCCCGCTTCTTGATCTCTACCGTCGTCATTTATCCATTCTTGAGATGCAGCCAAACGAAACCCTCGACCTCGAGTTTCGTTTTCTCTTAGCCCTTGCTCTCGAATACGACTTCTTTGTGACCCTTGACCTCGGGTTTCTTCAATCACGAGTCCTTGACCACGAACTCTATGATCAATATGCCCTTGACCTCGGGCTTCATTATCCACTTGTCCTTTACCTCGGACATAACCATCCATGGACCCTTGACCTCGGGTTTCAATATCATCCAATCCTTGACCTCGGATGTTGTCACCCATGGACCGTTGACCTCGGGTTTCCATGTCGACCAGTCCTTGACCTCGGACATTATCATCAAACCCTTCACCTCGGGTATCTGTTCCATCCATGTTACTGAAACTTAAAAAAAGCTTAGCACTGCTTATTCACAAGAATAGAAAAAGTTGAACTGTTAAGACGTTGCATGAATAGGTACAACGTTTACATTAAGTATTATAAACCCTCTATCCTTCGTAAATCATAAAATCAAATCGTTTATTCATTTGCAAGACAGGTATACAATATGTATTAGGTACCTACATAGAAGTTAATTGCAGTCCAGGTTGCTGTGCTTATAAAGCGTGATGAAAAGTTATAAATTTAAAAAAAATGGTTGATGACACAAATAAATAAAAATAAGTTCATTATAAATTAATCCATTTCATAATTGATAATGATCTCAGTTATAGCTCAAATATGTAAGCATGTTTCGTACAAAAGTTAACCTTATATAATGATATTATAATATGCACGCATCAATGTGCAAATGTTAACGATGATACCTCTAGACTAGTGTAAATCAAACGTATCCACCGTTAGGTTTAAATATTTAACCAACAATTTCTAACAATGTAGGTAGGTACACGTAGTTATTTTAAAGTAAGTCAACACTTGTTCCCTTCGTATTGTTAAATACCTTCAATGGATAGGTCAAATTGAAGCTTTAAACTAATTTATCACACCAGGAAAAAATCATATTTACGTTTAGATTATTATTAACCGTGTTACGTAGAAAAAAAAAACGAAATTAACACACACTCTTTAGTACCTACAACATTATAGAAAAATATACACGTGTACTTACGTTTCTGTAGGCGTAGTTAAAGGAAATTTTATGTATCCTTTACGAATACCACTTCTGAACTATTGGGATTACCACAGTTCAAACACCAATTGATTTTTGTACTATAACTTTATTGCTCACAATTTCACAATGGCGGCAGGTTTTATCGTAACACCAATTCGATGACACTTGTTGTCGCTTCGGCTGTCCGTTAACGAATGACGACCTCTGCACTTTCGTCTCGTGGCGGAAACGTCACAAACGATTGAGGCGGAAGTGCACTTATTTTAACATTCAAAACAAACATTGTGATTTAAATCTAGCTTGAGTATTTTTAGCTCAAAATATTATGAATTAATTTAATAGAATTATATTTTAGTTATAAACTAAATTGTAAATGCCTAACACAAAATCAACATCGGATATGTCATAATAAATCACTTCATAAGTATACTAGTACATTGATATGTGTGTAAATCATGCGGTATTTATGATTAAGCTTACATAAGTGAGTATTAATTAGCATTAGAACAAGTATAATAAAAGTTTCGATTATATGGAATTTGTAAGGTATATTTAAAGCGAAACAGCACAAAAGTCCGTCGCTAGAGGGCAGGTACAAATGTAGAAAGTAGCAGAATAAGACTTTATTTCGTTGATCATTAAGTCCAAAGTAGCAAAATGATGACAGAGTAACTTTAATGTAACATGTACATTTCTTTAATACAAGACATTTCATAATAAACAAGCAAATAGGCGCACTAACTACGTGAATATAGCTTTCAAAATAGGATTTATAAGATAAAGCAGATCGACTGACGCCGAGCGATAAGCGAACAATAGGCCGGCGAGTATAGGTAGCAGTAGAAAAACACGTACCTGTGGTTCTCAACATTGGCAACATACATTGTTTAAGCGCATTACCAGAGTATCTATTATTTGATAAGTAACATAGGTTAGGTTAGGTTAGGTTTTTTTTTTTTAAATTAGGTCCCACTGAAACATTACATTCCAGTGAGACTCTTCAGGAATCCCCCCACTCGATTAATCATGTGGGGCCCTTGTTACAGTTTTCTTATTTATTAATCAATGTTTTATGTTAGTTTAGAAAAGTGGTAATTTTGTTATAATGTATTATTTAAATGTTTTGATTTTATTAGTTTTATATTATAATTTAGATAAATCTAATATGTAGTCGTTTAGAAATATAATTATTTATTTAGTATATATTAATGTATATATGTAGATTATTATATGGATATAGTAGTATAGTTTTAAAAAGGAGGAAGAGTAGTAAGCAGATGCAGCTTGGTCTAATTTTCCAAAGAAAATTATTCTCAAGTGTGTTTTAAGTATATATTATATATTATACATTTAGTATAGAGTTATAAAGTGATTTTATATTTTATAATATGAAGATACATAGGTATGATAGGATAATAATTATAGTTACTGAAGTAGTAACTTTGTCTATCTTTGTCTAATATTAGGTATAATATTATATTATGTCAGTATATACAATAGATATGATGAGTACATGATTTATTGTTGAAGAGCATATGATATAGGTATATATATAAGTTATTATTATGATATAGTTTTAGAGTAAGGAATAAGAGTATTTGACAGATGCATCTTGGTCTAATTTTCCCAAGGAAAATTGTTTACAAGTGTACGTACGTATTACGTTTAGAATAGGATTACATAGCTCATAGATGTAGTAATAAATAAATAAAATAAAATAATATATACCTACATAAAATAAAATAAAATAAGAAGAGGAAACCGCGCAAGTAGATGAAACCCATGTCAATTTTAACTGTGTTTTCTTTTCTTGCATAGATAATACATATTTTTCTTGTTTGCATTTTGTCGGTCAGTTACACATAAATTATTTTAATTTGACTTTGACGTTTGACATATTTGACATATATCGACTTGTCAACTATTTTTTTTTGTGTACAAATTCGTTCGGAAACGACAATAATTTGTTTGGATATTAGTGTTTTGCGTAGTTTTCATTTTGTTTTACATTTTGTGTAAATTGTGTGTGCAACTAGCGAGTGCATAGAGGATTCGTTGGTTATGTAAAACTTAAGACGTCTCATTATTTAGTGTATATACTCTATATTCAATTTATATATTAATTACTTTATTTATTATTATTATTTTTTTTTAATTCTTTATTTATTTATTTTTTATTCTTTTATATATGCCTGAAGATTCAGACGTGACTTCAGACAGTTCAGACTCGGATGATAGTTTTGCTTCTTGTTCTTCTTCAGTTGGGTCCAGTGACAGTTTTGCCAGTGCATCTGGTAACAACAATGCTGTTCAGCTCTGTAACAATCTGTCCTCTATTTTTTCAGACTTCTCTCAATATTTTAATGTTGTTCACATAAATGCTCAAAGCATACCTGGACACTATTCCGATCTTCTAGCTTCTTTCAATTCTGACTGTGTTCATGCTGTACTTGTCTCCGAATCTTTTCTTAAGTCCTCACTTCCTTCCACCCAGTTCTCTCTACCCGGGTATAAGCTTGTGCGTGTTGACAGAACCGGTAAGGGTGGCGGCGGGGTTGCGATGTATCTTCGTGGGGATATTTCTCATAAAATTGTTGATCAGTCTCCAGGTGTTTACTCAAATTTCACTGAATATCTTTTCATTGAGATTTATTTTAAGCATACCAAAACACTACTGGGTGTATATTATAGCCCTGTGAACAATATAGATTACTTCTCTGCTTTTGAAATGCAACTTGAAAAATTTTCGTCAGTTTATGAGCATAGAATTATCCTCGGGGACTTCAATACATGTCTCCTAAAGAATGATACACGCAGCCGTAAACTCTGCTCCCTTGTCTCTTCAGTGGACATGCACACTCTCCCCCTAAAAGCTACACATAAGATTCCTAATACTACGCCCTCGCTACTGGATCTCATTTTAGTTTCTAGCCCACAAGGTGGCCTCTCATGGACAGCTATCTGCTCCCTTTTCGTACCATGATCTCGTATACCTATCCTATAAACTGCGTCCTCCGAAACGCAAGAGTAAATTTCTATTTCTTCGTAATTTTAAAAACATCGATCTGGAGCGTTTGGGGGCTGATGTGGATGGTACTGATTGGTCGTCTGTTTCTGACTGCAACGATCTGGACGGGAAGGTATCTATCTTTACCAGCACATTATTGGCCATCTATGATATACATGCCCCCATTAAAAAGGTAAGAGTTAGACATCGACCTGCGCCATGGCTTTCTCCTTATATTATGTCCTTATATTAAATATTATGTCGAAACGAGATAAGGCGAAACGTAAATACATGAAATGTCCGTCTGTAGAGGGCCTGGACTTGTATAAGAAGCTGCGGAATCGCTGCAATCGTATGTGTAGGGATGCGAGACGAGACCACATACACACTTCAATTGAAAATGTTAATACTTCTCAACAATGGCAGTTCCTAAAATCTCTGGGAATCGGTAAGGTCGCCCATGACAACCTTAATGATATGGACCTCAACGCATTGAATGCCCATTTCTCAGCGCCTCCAACTATAATACCTAGTGATGTTAAATCTTCTACTCTAAATTTTCTCTCTTCTCTTCCACTGCCATTAAATACTTCCTTCTCATTTCAACCGGTATCAGAGGTAGATGTTAAGAAACATATAAAATCCATTTCATCTAGGGCGGTCGGTGACGATGGCCTACAACTCCAAATGCTGCTCCCCATAGTAAATATAATTCTTCCTGTCCTTACTCACATTATAAACTTCTCCTTTAGGTTAGGTTAGGTTAGGTTTTTTTTTTGTTTTTTTTTTTTTTTTACAGACACCTTCGACCCAAGTTCGATCACGGTTTCATTGTCGCGAACTTGTATTTTTTTTTTTTTTTTTATATAATTGAAGTGAACATTGTTTTGACTTGTGCTTTTAACTCAAGATATTTTATTACATTATTCCACTATTCTTTTCGCGTTAATATTTTCACTAAGGTTTTAATTTTTATTACTTTCACTAACGTACGTTTTTTGTTTAGTCTATTCTTTTCACATTTTATCTCTTTCATTCTTACATTCTCTTCATACCTATCCTCTATCATTCGTCTCATATTTTTCGTCGTTTCCTTTCATGCTTTGGATAAGGGGTATCTTAAAGCCCGTCTCCACGTTATTACTTTTATATATATATTCCGTTTATTTTATCGCCAAGATTTTACTTTTTTTATATATTACTGTAAGACTACTATGCTGCCAGGTATTTACTTAATAAATATCGGCGTGATATGTATTTAAGTGCTATTCCGTCTGTTCACTATTCGAACTATCTTATCCCAATACTCGAGGAAGTATTCCCTGTACTCCTTGGTCATGAATTTAGGCAAGTTGGTAATGCTAACCCTTAGTTGGGTTTTTTGCTCAAGGTTGAATCTCTCCCTCGAGTGAATGGGACAGTCCACGAGGAGGTGGACGACCGTCTCGTCAACGCCCGGCTCACAGGCACACGATGGATCCGCCTTACACTGGAAGCGGTGCAAGTATTCGGAGAACCCACCGTGCCCCGCAAGGAGTTGGGTCGTGGTGCCGGCGATCTCCATATTCCGAACGATCCTGTATGCATCCAGAGCGCAAGGGAAGAAAACCTTGGTACCGGAAGCTGTGTGGCCAAGCCTGTACCGTTCGTTCCATTCGTGAAGTGAGGTCTCACGCAGACGCCGCTTCACGAATGATACTGGGCACAGGCTGTAATGCGGCGCTCTCTTCGACCGCAGAGCCGCCTCTTTGGCGAGCTGATCCGCTCGCTCGTTTCCCTCCAACCCAGCGTGGGCCTTGACCCAGAACAAGGATATTTCCTTACCCAGGGTCAATCCCAGCTTGATGGTAGCCCTGGCTTCTACTGCCAGTGGGTGGAGGGCGCGGTGATTTGTCACCGTCATGAGTGCGGCTCTGCTGTCGCTGAAAACGCCGAATGTGGCCGCGCCTCGCTTGAGGGCCTCACTGGCCGCTTTGCATATGGCCAGGAGCTCTGCTTGGTAGACGGTGCAGTACGGGGAGAGAGCAAGTGTGAGGGTCTTTATTTCGGCCCCGTTATCCCACATGGATAACGCAGCGCCGACCCGACCCTCAATCTTGCTCCCATCCGTAAAGATTTGTATCTGCGTCTGCGATTTGACGCGTTGAAAGTGTTCCTCGTCTACCAGACTTACGAACTCCAGGTTCATATGCTCCGCGGGGTGAGGTGTCTCAATAGCTGGAGCCATCCGCTCGATCTCCCTATCCTTCAATCATGACTGGGGCACTCCTCTCTTGGCCTCGTATAACGAGGCCACCTCGCGAACTCTGAGGTCCAGAGGGAGCATCCCAGCCAAGATCAACCCCGAGTGTAGAGAGACCGTGCGGTAGCTTTTACAAAGCTTTTGAGCGAAACCGCGCTGCACCACATTCAGCTGCTTCCGAATACCAAGGTTCTCCACCGCAGGACACCAGCTACTGGCCGCATACAGCACCGTCGGTTCCACAGCGGCGTTGTAGATAGTCCGGATCACCTCGGGATGTAATCCCCAACTGATCCGGGCCATCCGCGCCAACTTGTGGTAGATGCCGATCGCCTTTCTGCATATGTTGGTGACGTGTGTGTTAAAAGTGAGCTTCTCGTCAATGGTGAGCCCCAGGATTTTGATTTCCTTGGACAGTCCAATGTCTACCCCACCCATGCTGAGGCGTGGGTCATCGTACTTAAGCCTCCGCGTGATCACCATCGCACAAGTTTTGTGCGGTGCGAATTTCAGCTTCATTCCGATGCCCCACTCCCGCACATGCTCGAGAGAGGCATTGGCCTGTCTCTCAATCTCCAAGGCACTATCACCATCGAAGACCAGCACCACATCGTCCGCGAATGCCTGTGCGTGAACTGCCCTACCTTCCAAACTATGCAACAGTGGATCAAGCAGTAGATTCCACAGCAAGGGTCCGCCATTGGAACCCTGGACGCATCCTTTCTCCGTGGAGCGTCTGCACTCCTCGCCCGCATACCTAACCCTTACCTCCCTGTCGCTAAGGTAGCTACTGATGACTCGTCTCAAGTTCGCCGGACATTTCTCCTCCACCAGTCGCACCTTTATGGCCGGCCACCACTCGCTATCGAAGGCGCCCTCTATGTCCAGGGACACCATAAGGACTATTCTCTTCTCATCGAGCTTAGCCCTTATGTGACCCATAAGGTCATAGAGGGCGTCTTCGGTGCTCTTTTGTGGCACAAAGCCGTACTGGCGGGGGCTAATTGTCGGCAGTAGATAGAAATTAAGACGAGCCACCAGCATCCTCTCGTACACCTTTCCCAAGACGGGCAAAAGACCGATAGGTCTATACGACTTGGGAACGGCGTACGAGTCCTTCCCTGGCTTCCTCAGTGCGACCACCACGGCCTCCTTCCATATCTTAGGAAAGTAGCCGTGATGGAGACACCGATTCAGCAGCTTCAGGAATAGTAAGGGGTCGGCCCCAATGGCGTGGGTGCAGATATCCGCAGTGAAGCCATCCGCTCCCGGAGCTTTTTTGGGGTTGAACTTTCGGAGGGCATCGTAGAGTTCGCCTATGGTGAAGGGTGGGTCATCATCATGATGACCCACGTCTTCGTCTAGCCTTCTGGCCTGCTCTCTAATTATTTGGTGCCCTCCGTTGTCCTCCCCCTCCCGATCTTGTGGGTAAAAGGTTCGGGCGAGCAATTCAGCCGAACCTTTGGCGTCCAGGTAAGAACCATTGGCCGTAAGGAGAGTATCCTCCTCCCTTGATGTGGCCCTCCCGATGACACGGTATATACCCTCCCAAAGTCCCTGTCCTGTTTTCCGCAGAAGTCCTTCCAACTTTCGACCTGTGCCTTTTTTACCTCAGTTTCATACATCTCCTTTCGTTCATGGTACTGAGCTATCACCCATCGTCTTCGGATCGGCGCAGCGTTCCTGATGCGACGCTTGTAGGTGATCATCACCTTCCTCAGATTGGCGAGTTTTTCCGACCACCAGGGCATAGCGATCAACCCCCCCGGCTTTTTAACTGGGATGCTTTCTCTGCACGCACCCTCGACCGCTCTCGTATAAGCTTCGGCCAAGACATCAAGCTCGTCGTTGTGCCTTGTGTCGCCTATCACTATATCCGAGAGCCGCCGAGTCATGTGTGCTTTGAAAGCCTCCCAGTTTGCCTTTCTGGTGTTGAAGGCGCGAGTCGTACGGCTAATGCTCGTACCGGTCGCTTTCACCAGATTGAGGCTGAACGATATGCCGTTGTGGTCTGAGCTCGGCGTGAGGCTTGAATCAACCTTCCAAGCGTCGATCCAGGCAATCGCGTTGCTAGTGCAGGCCGTTACATCCACATAGCTGCAGTACCTTTGTCCACCTCTCACAGAATCGAAAGTTGGAATATCCCCGCTATTCAGGACATGGAGGTCCAATTCCGCGAGTACCCCCCTCAGTAACTCTCCTCTGTCGTTTTCGTCTGGGTGGCCCCACCAAGTGCTATGCGCATTAGAGTCACCCCCAAAAACAACAAGCTGGGAACTTAGACTTCTCCTCACCTCTTTGAGCCGCTCTAAGTAGGGCCCCAGTGGTGCTGGCTCTGGCTCGAAGTAGAAGGACACCAGCGTGATCATCCAGGCACTGGTCCGGATCCCCACCACTATGATGTTGTTAGTGGTGAGTTGCGGGTACTGTACGACGTCCACTGTCGGATCGAAGACGGCAATAGCCGCCTTCACAGTCCCTCCTCCTTGCCCAGTGTTCTGGAAGACCCTAACGCCCTGGTATGCCTTCATCCTCGCCAGGTTGCCTACGTAGGGCTCTTGTATGAGAGCGACCGTGGCTTTTCGCCTCGAGGCCTCGAGTATGAAGTCGTCGGTTGCCAGCTTCCTCTTCTGGAGGTTCACCTGCAGCAGCTTGTAGGGGGCCACGTTCCCAGGAACAACATTAGCAGTGATACTGAGTGGAGGTCCTCGCTATGGTATCCCATCTCATTCTTACCGGGCACATATCGCTAAAGACGCTGTGCCCCGTGCTGCTCAGCTTCTCCCTTCGGCAATTTACACACACCGGCTCCACACCGGCCATGTGGTCCGCGCAGTCTGCTCTCAAGTGGAGCCCACCACAATGACCACATACCGGGTCGTTGTCGGTGCAGAACCTTCGTGTGTGCCCGTACCCCAATTGGTTAGGTTAGGTTAGGTTAGGTTAGGTTAGGTTTTTTTTTTTTTTTTTTTTTTTTTTTTTTTTTTTTTTTTTATTCTTACACCTCTTGGCACTAGTACTTAGTACAGTCGCCAGAGCCTACTCTATACAATGCTTTTATTTGCCTAGTCTTCTACTTCTCAAGAAACAACCCACTCAGGGTACATTACTGTTTTTAACTAATCCTATTATTTATTTTCTTAAATATCTCGCTTTCATTCTTGTCCTCTTGTATCATACCAGTTCTCGCATTTATTCTTCTCGCACTTTCACACTATACCGTTCATTCTTCGGGAATATGGGGAGGTGGGGGGTACGTGTTATACTTTCTTTTACTTTATTTTTAATACACTTATTTTTCTACTTTTGTATCTACTTATTTTCTAATTTACAATTCTTAATGTTTATCTTTACTACGAATACACCTTTTTCTCTTATTTACTAAAATATATAATCCTATGTCTACATTTATTTTACTACAATATATTGTCTACCTTGGAGTATTTCGACAAATACCCACCGGTGACAACTTTATGTACTATTTCTCTTATTTACTATTCGTACTATTTTCTCCCAGTATTCTAGGAAATGTTGCCTGTAATTCTTTGTGAGCAGCGTTGGTAAATTCTTTACATTAATTTCTATTTTGATGACCTGTTCTAGATTATACCGATCCCTTGCGTGGATCGGGCAGTCCACAACAAGGTGTTTGACGGTTTCGTCAACCCCCGGTTCGCAGGCACATGATGGGTCCTCCTTACACTTGAAACGGGTCAAGTATTCGGAGAACCCACCATGCCCTGTTAACAATTGGGTCGTTGTGCCAGCGACCTCCATCTTGCGGACGATGCTGTATGCCGCCACCGCGCATGGGAAGAAGAGCTTGGTCACTGAAGCAGTTCCACCCTGCCTGTACCTTTCGTTCCATTCGTGAAGTGAAGTCTGACGCAGGCCCCGCTTCACGAATGAGACTGGGCACAAGTCGTAGTGTGGCGCTATCTTCAACCGCAGAGCCGCCTCTTTGGCGAGCTGGTCGGCGCGCTCGTTGCCCTCCAACCCAACGTGGGCCTTGACCCAGTACAAGGAGATTTCCTTGCCCTGGGCCAAGCCCCGCTTGATGTTCCGTCTGGCTTCTACAGCCAGTGGGTGGAGGAGGGCGCGGTGATTAGTCACCGTCTGGAGTGCGGCTCTACTGTCGCTGAGAACGCCGAACGTAGTCGCGCCGCGTTTGAGGACCTCACTGGTCGCTTTGCATATGGCCAGAAGTTCGGCCTGATAGACGGTACAGTGCGGCGAGAGAGCAAGTTTGAGGGTCTTAGTTTCGGCCCCGTTATTCCAAATGGATAACGCGGCGCCTTCGCGGTTCTGCCAATCACCCGGTAGATCCCCTCCCACATCCCCTCCCTATCCTGCTTGTTGCAGAACTCTTTCCAACTTCTGATCTGAGCTTTCTTGGCCTCTGTCTCATATTTCTCCTTCGACTCCAGGTATTCACCCACGACTATGTCCCTCCGAACCGGTGCTGCACATCTGATCCGGTTTCGCCTGGTTTTAACCTCCCTTTTTAATTTAGCAAGTTCCTCGGACCACCACGGGATCCCCAACCTCTGTTTGGCACTTTTCCGAGGCATTGAGGCGGAGCAGGCTTCCGCAACAACACAAGTATACCTGTTTACTGCTTCTTCCAGCCCCCCTCTATCCACAATCCTATTTAACTCATCGACGGTCAAGCTCTTTGCATTTTTCAGTTGCGTTATTTTGTTTTTAAAATGTTCCCAATTTGCCTTTTTTTGTGTTAAATTGCCTTGTCGTTCTCTTCACATCAGTGCCTCTTGCTTTTTGAAGCCGAATTTCGAAGCTGATCCCGTTGTGATCCGAGCTTGTGAGACGCTTTACCACTCTCCAGTTTTCAACCAGGGGTAACATATTATCCGTGCAGAGGGTAACATCCACGTGGCTGCGGAATGGTTTACCACCTCTGATGGTATCAAAAGTTGGGGTGTTTCCCACATTTAACACCTGGAGTCCCAGCTCGTCGATCATACCCATAAAAAGCTCCCCTCGAGGATCCACTGACACGCTACCCCACCACGTATTCCAGGCGTTGGCATCACCACCCATTATAATTTTTCCTAACCCTGGTTGTTCGGCTATGGCCTTCAACTCCCGGGTGTAAGGGCCCAGAGGTTGGTCCGGCTCGAAGTAGTAGGAGACCAGAGTAATTTCCCAAGCCGTGGTTGAGAGTCCCACCACCACGACGTGATCAGATGTGAGTCGAGGGTACTGGATGACATCAATGGTACTGTCGAAGACCGCGATTACCGCCTTGATGTAACCCTCGCCCACGGCATTGCTGTGGAAAAGTCTCACACCTGGGTAATTCCTTATACTTCGACCCGTTCCAGCATATGGCTCTTGGATTAGGGCTGCTGTTATTTTCCTTTTGGAGGCCTCTATCATCAGTTCATCTATTGCCAACTTCTTTTTCATCAGGTTAGCCTGGAGTACGCGGTATGCCTGGGCCCCCGAATCCACCTTAGCAATACGCTACTGTAGACCGGGCTATGGCCTCCCATCGCCTTCGTACGGGACATTCATCACTGAAGGCATTGTGCTCGGTTCGCGTCATCTTTGCCCTTTCGCAATTCCTACACTTTGGGGTGACATTTACCACCCACTGTTCGCATTTTGCCTTCAAGTGCGGGCCCCCACAGTGGCTGCATGCGTCCGCCTCCTCCGCACAGTATTTCCTGACGTGGCCATATGCCAAACACCTGGAACACTGTACCAGAGGAGACTGGTCGAACACCCTAACCCGTTGCAAGTCAACATGCAGCGCTCCCAGATCCGTCACCCGCTTCCATATCTTGGGAGATACGGCCAACACCAGGTGGCAAGTGTGAGGATTTCTCGCTTTCTTGCGATATCTGACCTGCACCCGGTCATCCTCCTTGCCGAGGCCGTCAAAAACCTCCCGGTTCTGCCTTCGGAGTGCCCCAAGTACCTCCTCATCCGAGTTGACACTTAAAACGTCCTTCAGCACCACCAACGGGTCTTTGTTTTTGACGTCCTCGACAATTAGGTGCCCAGATACCAACCTCTCCCGCACTTTGTCCCTATCAATTGCCGTTGGACACCCGAGTATAACCTTTCTATCCCTCGCCCTCCTCACCCGTTCCACTTTGATCCAACCATCCTTAGCATCTACGGCTTTCCGCACTCTTTCCAGCACCTGGTCACCCGTCTCGGCCTCCTTGTCCGAGGAGATGATGATGGAATGTAGAGCCGGTCTGCTTGGGATTTGGCTTTGTGGTAGACTTGCGACCACATTGGCGTACGAGAGATTTGCTCGCATCTCATTGTTGCTCTCAATTGCAGCTGTTAGAGCCTTCATTTTCTCTGCACTTTCCGCCAATAACCGAGAGTGCTCCTCTATCTTTGCGGTTAAATCCACATGGTCGCTTTTCTGGGGGAGCTGTTCTTTCGGGGGCTCATCTGTACTTGCTGTCTTTTTTCCCCTCTCACACTCTGCGACAAGGTCATAAAGTCTATTTAGGGCCTTCAAGACACCATTTTTAATGTCTGTCTTTAAGTTGCGTGACTCGCTGAGGTAGGCCTTCGCGCTTAAAGTGCACGCCTTGGCCTCCGCGGTCTTACTGGTGTACTTTTTTCCTTTCTCAGGACTATGGCTTATGACCTTCTTTGTCGCCGACTCCTTAACACTTGTTTCTATACTTAATGGGGGTTCAGTGTTGAAACCTGAGGAGGCCACAGTGGTGGAAGTAGTGGCCCTTGAAGTTGAGGCCTTGGGTATTGTGGCCTTTGGTACCGTGACCTTGGATGTTCCGGCCTTAGGTGTCGATGACATATTGATCTCAAAAGTCTCGTAGCTCTTTCTAAAGGAGGACTTCTCAGTCACGGTCCCAGGTTTAGATGCAACAACGTTTCGGGTTTCCTCAGATTTCCCTCTCATAGATCTCTCCATAATTGCGGCCATTTGGGAGGTGCTTGTTAGTAGTCTGATGGGTGTGTATAGGGTACCCAATCAGAACAGTTCCAGCTAACGCAAGTGTGTGTGTGTGTGTGTGTGTGTGTGTGTGTGTGTGTGTGTGTGTGTGTGTGTGTGTGTGTGTGTGTGTGTGTGTGTGTGTGTGTGTGTGTGTGTGTGTGTAGGTATATGTGTGTGTGTGGGTGTGTGCGTGTGTGTGAGTTTACGTATGCGTGTGCGTGTGTTTGTAGTACAACTATATGTGTATGTACTACTCGTGCTAGAGTACGGTACGGCTTGCTGAATAATAGCTTGCTAGATCACTGGTCGGCAAGAAAATTACAATAATATACACTTTTAGCCTGCTCTACACGTTTTACAGTAAGCTTAGCTACTCTGTCTTGATTTGTGGCCAATAGGGGCCTTGTCAGCTGTTGTCAGCTTGTCACAATATAAAGGTAGAGTCACTCTACCTGTCTTTGGTAGCCCTGCTACTAGTCTATAGTGGCCAATAGAGCCCTAGTCTTAACTTACGAACTACTTACAACTACTTATACTAATATGTAAAATCGCTACAGGCGATTATCGTTTTGGTGACTTGGGTGCGTAGATCTTGTCCTATACTACTACATCCACAAATTTGAGCACTAGCACCCGAAATTTAACCGCTCTACACCCAAACTCTAGATTGGCTCTATGTAGAGTCACCGCAGGTAGCCCAAAAGATAGAGCCCTCCGAGCCCGTCCTAACGATACCAAACACGAGGGTTCTAGCCCCCCTGGCTCGGTAGTACCCCTAAGTCAAAGTTCTGGTCCTAGGTTAGGTAACCAGAAACCAGAAACTTCTATCCTGGTTTTCTCCGCACCCAGTAACCCTATCCCCCCGTGAATGGGCTCGCCGTTGAAGGCTCGGAGAGATCTACCCCCTCGAGGTATTTTCAGGGCCTGAAATTTTCAGGACCTGAAACGCCCAGAAGTATTTCAAACGCCCAGATAATCTCTAACACGTCCCTACACTCCAAATCCGGTCTTCCTACGACCACCGGTTCGGGAGATATTTGATGTTGAAAAATTTCAAAATGGCCGCCGAGCTGTCAAAGTCAAACTTTGATGGCCTGTAACTCCCGTTCTAGATGTCGCAGAAAGCCCAGACTTTCGATATTTAGTTTCGCCACACGTGCTCTACAGCACAGGCACCTCCACAAGAGTCGCTAAACTTGGCTCTCCTTTTCTAGAGCAAGGTATCTCAATCGACGACGCTCTCCAAGAGCCCCCGTCCACCCAAAATCCGGCAGAAATCGGACAAGTAGTTCCGGAGCTAGAGCAGTTTTAAATTTGGGCTGAAAAACAAGATGGCGTCCGTGCGCGGCGTGCAAATTTTTAGACGGCTGTAACTCCGGCCCTAAATGTCGCAGACCCACCAAGTTTGGTATTTTCGGAACCCTCTCGACGAGCCCCGTCGATTGACGCCCTCAGTTTTCGCACGATTTTTGCGAATTCGCACCCGAAATTTTTTAAAATTTAATATTTTCGCCCGCCCCAAACTAAAAATTCTAAAAATTTGCAACAAGCTACTAAATTACATTACCTTAATACTAATCAATTAAAAAAGTGGGGTCGTCGATCTCTTTTTCGAAATAATTCCAGTTTTCTAAAAAATTTAGTGCGAAAAACTTAAAAGTTCGTTTACTTAGCCAATTTTACACTTTTTCAGGTGCAAACGGCTTCCCGGCGTGTTGCCGGCTCTCCACACAGCTGCAATCCCAGAAAAAGCGGGACGAACCCGGATCTTGAACCTCGTGGCCACGTGGTGACCACGTGTTTCTTGGTTTTGATTTTTTCAGAATTTTTTGGCTGGACCGAAAAATCTGAAACTTTGATCACTTGTGCACTTCACTACACCGCGTCTTTTCGCACCATAAAAATAATATGTCGTCGATAGTTTTCACGAGATAATTCACTTTTAGTGTCACTTTTTAGAGGTTATGAAATAGTTTTTCTTGAATAAAATCTTAACGCGACGTGACCCCTTCACTGGGCTTTCACCGGCAGATGCGCCGCGTTAATGCGCTTCTTTTGACGTATCACACTTTGCAATCACTGTCGAAAAACCCACTAAAAAGATTTTTTTACTGTGGAGCTCAGCGGTTTCGTGGCGTTCCGGAGCGTGATTCGGGCGCTACTGGTTAGGTTAGGTTAGGTTTTTTTTTTTTTTTTTTTTTTTTTTTTTTAAGTGGTGGAATGCATTTACGCACTTCGCTCACCCCCCGCGGGGGCAGGGGGCTCGCTTCGTGTGGGACTCCTGGCCTTAGCCAGACTACCCACTAAACCACCACGGTGTTCCTCCTTCGCCCAATCCGAGCCGCGGGATAGAATGCTCACCGCGACTCGGCTAGGAACGCCCGCCCTGTTCGGCGGGCTCGCTTCTCGGGGCCCCACCATCCCGGCCAACGTGCCGATATGGTGGGGCCCGTCCTCCTCTTAAGATTCACACATTAGCATTGGGGCAGCGGGTCCCCCGACCCACCGCCCGTGGCTCCTCTCAGTTGGGGACGCGGGCAAATTGTGCTCGCCGGCGTCCCCTCGCCGGGGGCCTGCGGGGCGGGAGAGTGCGTCCAGCTCGCTCCCGCTCCCGCAAGGCCTCTCTCTTGGCCGCCATCACCTCGCTAGCATACCAGGCGACGGTGGCCCAACAATGTTCGCTGTCGGCCATAGCCGGAATTATAGCCGACAGCGAGAGGTCCTCACCAACAATGTTCGTGAGGGCCGTCCTTTGTCCGTCCCACGCCTCACACACGGCCAAAGTATGATGTGCCGTGTCAGGGTCGCCGCTGGTGCAGTTTCGGCACCGGGGCTCCGATTCCACCCCCACCACCTCCCACAGGTACTTGGCGAAGCAGCCATGACCCGTGAGGAGTTGAGTGAGGTGATACGTTGGAGCCCCATGACCCCTCTCCACCCACTCACGCAGGACGGGCCGAACGGCCCCCACGAGCAGTGTGCTGCTTCTTGTCGCAGCCAACCTATCGGCCCATTGCCGGAAGAGATCGTCGCGAGCCGCCTGTCTCCAGCGATCGATCTCCTCCGGAGCCGGCCGACCTCCAGCAATTCGCCGCATCAGGGCGCCCTCCTCATACACCTTCTTAAGGACACCAGCCTCGAGATCCCAAGGGATACTACCCGCAATCAAACACGCCGCCTCGTAAGAGACGGTGTGGTACGCCCGTGCAGCCCTCTGCGCGATGGCGCGCTGCGGACGTCGCAGCAGCGCTACATTTGCTGGGCAGAGGGCATCCGCCCAGATGGGCGCCCCGTAGAGCGCCTTGGAGCGCACCACTCCATCGTAGAGACGGCGGCAGGCAGAACCCGGTCCCCCACTGTTGGGCAGCAAGCACGAGAGCATTCCGGCAAACGCCAGCAACTTTGGTTCCAGCTGCCGGAAATGATCCGCGAACCGCCACCGACTGTCGAGGATGAGCCCGAGATATTTCAGGCTGCTCCCGACAGCGATGGCAGTGCCACCCACCACTATCGTCTGATCTCGAGGCGGCACCTTCCGAGGCCCATGAAAGAAGACGGCTTCGGATTTTTCGAGGGCCACCTTTAATCCGAGCGCCCCGATGCGGCGCACGACATGGGCGACGCCTGCCGTGGCGAGAACGGCGGCGTCACGGAACGAGGGTGCCCGCGCGGTGACTAGGGTATCGTCGGCGTAACAGAGTACACCGACCCCCCGAAGATTAGCACCGCGCAGGACCCAGTCATAACCTATATTCCACAGGAGCGGCCCAAGGACAGACCCCTGTGGAACACCACATGACATGCTTCGGCGGACCACCCCGCCTTGGGCCGGGTAGATGATGACCCGGTCCACGAAGTAGTCCGCAAGGACGCGCCTGAGGTACCACGGGACATTGTGGTACCTCAGCGCCTCAGCAATGGTCTCCCAGGGGAGGGTGTTGAAGGCGTTGGCTATATCCAGCGATACAGCCAACAACACCTCACCCCGGTCGACCGCTTCGTCTACGCCGGCCCGCAGCCGGGATATGGCGTCGAGAGTCGACCTCCCGCGACGGAAGCCGAACTGGCCGTCACTGAGGTTGGGCCCCGCCCCCTCAAGGTGACCGACGAGACGCGCAGCGAGCACCCGCTCAAAGAGCTTGCACACCAACCCCCTGACGACCCGCCAGTTGTTGATACGACGGGCCAGGACAGAACTGGCGAACGAAAGATCGACAATCGATCTGCCCTGAGCCCGCACTAGAGTGTGGACCACCCCCTGGTTCAGTAGCACCAAGCCTTGGGACACCGCCCACTCCATGACCATCTCCCCCCGGTCATCAGTCTCCGGAGATCCCCATGCCCGAGAATGAGCGTTGAAATCCCCGGCCACCACAGCCGGGGTGGGGTGCACTTCGACCAGCAGAGCCCCGACCTCAAGGAGCAACTGCTCGAACTCGGCGAGGCTTCTACTAGGGGGACAGTACACCCCAACGACTGCAGCGCCACCGAGCGTGACGAGTACGCACCCACGACCCCTCCGCACTATGTCGAAGGGTGGGGCGGCTCGCTGGGCGACGATAGCCACCAAGCCGTTTTGGTCGCTGGCCCAGTTCGGGCTTTCGCGGACGTAGTACGGCTCGGCGACTACTGCCACTGTCGTCTGCCACTGCGCCATGGATTGGGCCAGAAGGTCCTGGGCATCGGCGCAGTGGTTGACGTTGGCCTGCAGTATTTTAATAATAATAATAATTTTGTAAAGATTAGGTAGTCGGTGGATAGTAAAGAATACGGCAGATATAGGATTTTAGGGGATTTTATTACTCGGACCAATTTATATTAAAACAAAGGAGCGAGGGAGCACACGCGATGGCCGTCGATCGGGTACTAAATTCAATGTAACTAAATTATAGCCAACTAAGGTAAAAATGCTTAGTTGGCAGACAGTGTACGGTTGCATCGTACATGCTCCCGGGCCGAGAGATACAAGAGATTACACCTCTTCTGGGATAAAGCGACATTTTTTAATAATAGGTGATGTAGCTTTATCCCGTTTGCCATGGGTAATTTCACTTTGATTCACTTCAGGCTGTCGGTCAGCCGTGCTCTGCTTTCGCGAAAACACTACACTGGACACATCTGACGATATTTGCACTGTAGAAACTGCTCGCCTCCTTCTCCACAGGAGCCAAGCTGCTAAAGTAGCTACTATAGCTACGAGTAGTAATCCGTAGCATATAATGTACTGATGGACGTCATGGGAAGACATAGGGTCATCCGTGTTAGTATTGGCGGATTTCAATTGTGTAATGCGTTCCTCCAAATCGGCTAATGTTGTATTCAGTGGGTCTGGGTAGTCCGGGTAGTGGCTCAGTGAGATGTTAACTATGTGGTTTAGTTCATCTATCTGAGGTGTTGGGATGTCAGATTTTACTCGTATGCTATTGGCTAAATTAGCATGGGAGTACAGGGTAAAATCCTTCCCTTTTATGACGCATTTGGATTCTAGGTCAATGATACCAACTCCAGTCATATGTTTGAAGTCAACTTGATCTTGACATATGATCCTCACCGCACAACTCTTACAACAAAAATAAAGGTACCTAGATTGTACGCTTAATTGTCGCCAGGTGTCTTGACATGGAGATTTAATAACAATGCATTGTTTCCGTTTACTGTCCACTTTGCAGAATTTTTCTTCAATGTTTAAATAATTTATAGGTTTATTAATTTGACAAAGATATGAATTTTCGTTATATAGACACAATTGGAGCTCAAGAAAGGACATTGTAAAGAAAGCGTCTTTTCTCAAGTTTATTGCAATAAATTCTGCAACTGGTAGAACGCTAATCATGTCACCTTGAAGTTGCCGGGGAACGGGAAGTATCTTATAAATTTTGTAGCTATCTCTGCTGGTCAATGGAAAGGTAATCTCAAATATGAGGTAATCTTCCATCATTCTAGCTTTCACTTTCAACATATTATATATATATCGAAGATCAGTCTGTATATTGTCTACGGGCAAAGCTACGTCCTTAGGTAACTGACCCGAAATGAATTCTAATTCACGCTGTAGCTGATCAGGGGCTAGCAGGTGAGTGTCAAACTTTCCGTGGTAGATGTTGGTGATGGTATCCAACAGGGTACCTTGGATACTTCTAAGATTTTGGATCAAACTAATAGCTGAGATCGCGGACAACATAAAATCTTGAGTCCTCTCTAGATTCTCTACTTCTTTCTTAAGAATAATGGAAGCGTTATCTAATTGATTAAGATGTTTATTTATCATCTTATGTTGCAGTTGGATCGATTGCTCTGTTCTTTTCAATACATTGTATTCCGCTTCGATGACGGAAGTCTGATTTCTTAATAGAGAAGCTAGGTGTCGCTCGTTTTGTTTTACTAACTGTATATCCTTCTTGTACTGTTCTGCGAATCGTTCGTCTAATACCCCGAACAAACTGTTAGCCAGGTAACCAACACCATTGATTAAGCCGCGACGCTGTCTGTTGTGCGCACTAAAGTGTTGATTAAGCATAAGTTTATTATAGTGCTGTATTTCTGTATAGTCGTGATTTAATTGTAGTGTTATAGTACTACAGTGACCTTTGTCGTTTAGATATGAGCAGAGTCTATCTAAATACTGTAGAAACTTTGTAGCTGCGTCGTTCCCTTCCCAATAGGGACTCATGTCATAATACACAATTAGATTCCATTTATCTCGTATTACCTGCATATTATCTATCGATTCAAAATATAAGGAATTGCTGCTAGGTAATTCTGATATATTGAACGCTGCTTGAGTGTTTGTAAACACTGACATGAAAAATATTAAAGAAATTGCAATGTATGCAAACATAGAGCCTTGTATACATGCTGCTTTTTGCGATTGTGATTTCTGGTTTTTCTTTTTATATTCTTGACCATCATTGCGCTTGTCATCCGTATTGCTGGAAGAAGCTGGTATAGGGAGTTTCGAAAGTTTGACCACTGGCCGCTTGATAAGGCCTCCTTTTGTTCTTAAGGTTACAACACGTACCAAACCGTCGTCACCTTTATGTTGCTCTACTATTCTACCCATCATCCATTTTCCAGGTGGCAGATTATCGTCCTGAATAGTAACTAAATCACCTATATTCAGGTTACTTTCAACCTTCCTCCATTTAGTTCTTACTGATAGTTCTGATAAATATTCCGCTCTCCATCTTTTCCATACATCATTCACCAATTTCATTGATAAATGCCATCTAGTTCGAGCGTCTCTTTCTGTGTCCATTATTTCCGTCCCACTTCTGCCTATCAGGAAGTGAGCCGGTGTAAGCACATTTAAGTCCTCGATGTTTTCTGATAGTGCACATAGTGGCCTACTGTTGAGACAGGCCTCCACCTGTGCTAAAACAGTGGTGAATTCTTCGAAGGTTAGCTTATGGTCTCCAAGAATTCGCTTAAGATGATGCTTTAAGCTTCTTACGGCTCTTTCCCAGTAACCTCCGCCGCTCGGCCAGGATGGGGCGTTAAAGTGCCATTCTATGTTTAATTCCGCTAGCTCGGCAAAAAATGTAGAGTCATATGAGCTCTTGAAATCATGATAACTCTCTTCTAGCATTCTATTCGCTCCGACGAAATTCGTCCCATTATCACTGTAAATGTGCCGAGGTGCTCCTCTTCTAGCTGCCATTCGACGTAGTGCTGCTAAGAACCCAGAACTGCTTAGATCGGATACAAGCTCTAAGTGTATAGCCTTAGTCGCCATACAAATGAACAACGCAATGTACCCTTTTGTTGTTCTAATGCCCCGTCCCTTGCTACATTTCACCTCAACGTAACCGGTGTAATCCACCCCGGTGTGATAGAATGGGGGAGCAGGGTTACATCTAGCTTCGGGTAAGTCTCCCATTAACTGCGTATGCAATTTAGGATCATGCTTTCGACAAATTACACAGTTTCTCACTTCTTTCCTTACTGCTTTGCTGCCACCGATTATCCAGTAGTTTTGTCTGAGAAAAAATAAGGTTAATCGTGGTCCACCATGGAATGTTAACTGATGAGCTTGCTGTATTAACAGAGTGGTTAATCTAGAGCTATAAGGTAATATCGCAGGATGTTTCATTTCCATGCTCATATGTGATTTACTTAAACGGCCGCCAACTCGTAGAATGCCATCTTGATCAAGGAACGGATTTGATTTAAGTAAATAGCTTTTGCTATGTAATGCATTGTGACTCCTTAATACATTTATTTCTTCAAAAAATTCAGCCCTTTGTACATATTTTATTATAAGTAACTTCGCTCTTTTCAATTCACGTAAGGTTAGAAATTCAGGCAGGCTAGGCCGCTTATTTGCTTTCTTATTAAACGATATCGTAGTGATAGCTCGCAATAGCCAAGCTAAAACGTTAGTTACCTTACGGAACGAGCTGTGTTTCAATAACAGCTTTTCGATAATGCTATCCGCGGCACTTTGTTGAACAGAGTTTGCTGAGCCCGCAGATAACTTTGTTTTTGTTTCTTGATCGGTGGTGTATGCAGTGGGCTCCGAATCCTTTTCACAAAAAGATTGTAATGACTGTGGCCCATGCCACCATAGAATTTGATTTTTCAGTTGAGAAGCTAAGATTCCTCTGCTAGCTGCGTCTGCTGGATTGTCTTTAGATATAACATATCGCCAGCAGCTGGGCTTCATCACCTCCGTTATAAGTTTCGTTCTGTTTGCAACAAACGGTTTCCAGCGGCCTGGGTCGCCCTGTAGCCATCCCAAGACCACCATTGAATCCGTCCACCCATAAATGCGTATATTTTGACAGCTCAAACTATTAATGACTTTAGTCATTAACTTCGCTAATAACAATGCTCCACTTAACTCTAATCTCGGTAAGGAGATGCTTTTAGATATAGGTGCTAGTCGTGCTTTGGCAACAACTAGAGTCGTAGATTGCTCGTATTTCTTCCGCTGACATGCGTAAATAACCGCTGCGTAAGCCTTGGTGGATGCATCACAATATCCATGGAGTTCAATGACCTCATTGGGTTGACATCCGATCCAGCGCGGTATTTCACAGTAACTAATATTCGCCATGTCTTCACTGATTGTCACCCATTCCTTTTTTATGCGTTCCGGAACTTCTTCATCCCAACTCATCTTGTTCAACCATAGATCCTGAAATATCAGCTTTAATTTCGTAGTTAAGGGTGACAACCATCCTAACGGGTCGAATACTTTTGCTATCTCTGATAAAAGTAGTCGCTTGGTAATTTTGACGTTGAGATTAGCTGTATTGTATTTAAAAGTAAAGATATCGCTGCTAGAATTCCAACGTAGACCTAATGTTTTCGACGTGCTTTCGGATTTGAAGTCAAAAGTAGCTCCGACTTGGCTGTTGTTGTTTTTGACATTGCTAAGAAGATTCGGATGATTTGAACACCACTTTTGCAAGGTAAAACCTCCTGTTCGTAATAATCTATTCAAGTCTTCGATGAGCTGCTGTCCTTCTATGATGGTGTCGGACCCGTGTAACATGTCATCCATGTAACACGAGTTTTCTAAGACCTTGGCAGCCTCCGGGAAGTTCAGCCGCTCATCTGAAGCCAATTGCTTGAGAGTCATCATAGCTAGAAAGGATCCTGGCTTAGTACCGTACGTTACGGTAGTTAATTTGTATGCTTGTAACTGCTCATCCTGACTATCTCTCCATATAATTTGCTGATATTGTTGGTCGTCTTCGCACACCTTTATTTGCCTATACATTTTTTCAATATCAGATGTAAAGGCATACCGGTACTGACGCCACTTCAGAACCAATTCCTGAAGATCCTGCTGTAAATTCGGTCCTTTAAACATTAGGTCATTCAAGCTATATCCACTAGACGTCCTTGCTGACGCATTAAATACCACGCGTAACTTTGTCGTAGTAGATTCCGCTCGCAGCACTGAGTGATGCGGTAGGTAACATGATATCCGATTGTTATTATTGCTGTAACTCGGCACCATGTGTCCTAAGGCTATGTATTCACTGATGAATGCTTTATATTGTTCCGCTAAAATTGGTTGCTTATTAAATTTTCGTTCCAAATTTTGGAACTGTGCTATTGCCATCTCTTTAGATGAGCCTAAATTTTCATTTATTTCCGGTTTTAATGGCAATCTTACTTCGTATCGCCCGTCCTCTTGACGTTTTGTAGTAGCTGAATAGAAGTCAACGCACTGTTGATCTTCAGCTGATAAGCTAGATTGCTCGCTAATATCCTCAATCTCCCAGAATCGCTGTATATCCTGGGTATCATTGACGACCACATTGCATTGATAAGACGGAATTTCACCGCCGCCGTATATTATCCAACCGAGCTGCGTTTCTTGTAATACGGGTTGCGATAGGCTTTCTCCTTTTATCAGTCCTCCCAGCAATATCATACCATAAACTTGAGCGCTTAATAGTAAGTCCACTGGGCGGCTACGGTCAAAGTATGGATCGGCTAATATCAGATTACCCAAATATGACCACTTCGACGCGTCAAAGGATTTAAGTGGAATATTCCTAAGTACGTTATGCATAACGAGTACATCCGTAATAAACGAAAATTCGTTGTATGTAGAAAAGCAGTTCAGTGTGACAACACCATTACAGTTGTTTTCGTTCTCGCCTATACCGACGATTAACCCGTTGAACTTTGATCGCTGTAAGCCTAATTTCTTTGCTGCACTCTCTTTTATCACAGAAACTTGAGACCCTGGGTCTATTAGGGCTCTTAAAATGTGATGAGATCCATCTAGCGCTGCTACTTTAACTAGAGCTGTGGCTAACAATACCTCGTTAGAACCAGGACCGTATTGTGAGACATGCGCTGTTATCGGTACATTTTCCTCTGTCAAATTTGATTCGCTTATTGTCGCCGTTGCAGTATTCGATTGCGACTTATTTTTTGAGCATGCGTCATGTAAAACGGAGTGGTGATTTCCTGCACATTTGCGACATCGCCTAGCGGAAATGCACTGCTGGCCATTGTGATCAAATAAACAATTTTTACACAATTTCAATTTTGCTACAGTGTTTAATTTAGCTTCGTTTTGCAATCGCAGAAAATTTTCGCAATTATACAGGGTATGTTGTTTATTGCAAAATGGACATTTGATCGATGACACGTGTAAGGCTTTGGAATACGATTCTGGTTTATTCGACCTGTGGTCTGAATTATTATTGAAACGGTTTGGTTTTAGATTTTGATGTGAATGGCTAGATGATTGCTGATTATTGGGTTTTGCTGACACCTGGTCTAACTTTCGACGAGATGTTTCCCAACCAGTGAATTTGCTCTCCAGATATTGCAAAAAATCTTGCAACACAGGTTGTTGTTTTTTATTTTTCAGGGAATCATTGTAATCGTCGTAAGTATCGCTGTCCAACTTTTGAGATAGTAAATATACGAGAATCGGATCCCAGGTGCTGATGTCAATCCCCAAGTTCCGTATCGCGTATATGCTTTCTAGAGTTACGTCATGCAATTTTTTAACATGATTATATGATCGCTGCTGAGTATTGGGAAGACTTAGTAAGTTATTCATTATAGATATGAAAATAAGCCTTTCGTTATTATACCGATGGTTGAGAATCTCCCAACAGGCGTCGTAATTTTCGCTACTGATAACAAGATGCTGTAAAAGTTTTCCTGCTTCCCCTACAACTTTTCCTTTCAAAAATTGCATCTTTTGAGCTTTGGAAAAGATCGGGTTGTTGTGAATGACTTCTGTGAAGAGGTCCTTGAACGATTTCCAGTTCTGAAAACGTCCTGAAAACTCAGGTATTTCCATTTTAGGAGCGGAGTGTTCTCGGTGGGACACGCTTGATAGCTTTCTGTTGATCATTAGCTTCAGTTTGGTATATGATCGCTCGTGCTGAGTATATACTACTTCATACTCGTCGTCCTCTCCACTTATTTCGCCGTCCAACTCCCAGTGAAGAGAGTCAATTTTTGACCAGCGTGCTTCTAGTGTTTTTAGAGCGTCTACCATTTCCCATTTTTCGGACATGGACTCTACATCGAGAAGCGTGATAGTTCTCTTGAACGCCTTAAAATTCGCCGCTTGCTTGCGAATCATATCGTCCAATTGGCTTTTGCAGCCCCGTGATTCCATTACACGAAGTATGCTAGATCTTGATTTTTGCTCGTGACCCGATGGTTCACCTTCTTCAGGTACCTCAGGTTGCTTAAATGGGGGCTGGGGACTTCTAGTGGTTTTTGACAGAGTTGGATCGCCTCCGAACTGCTGTCGCTGCTGCTGTTGCTCCTTAATCAATGCTTTGGCTGCTGTATATGCCTTGCTTACTTCTTCATGCTCGGAATTTGAAAGATAGGGATGTTCCTTGACCCCATATTGACAAAAGACTAAATGATTGTTCTGAAAGTCTGACCAATACCTTTCTAACAACTCTAACCGTCTTCTGAAGTAATCATCCGTCTTTCTATCGGCGCTGTCCTTTTTGATGTTGATAGGGATTTTCTTTATCAACTCGCTGAGCTCACACTGCTGTTCGTAAAGTTCTTCCATTTTGCTGCTGATTTGCTGCTTAAGTAAAAAAAAGGAAAGACCTTACTTGTTGATGGCTGCTAAACTGGACGCTAACGTCCTTGCTGCTGGATGCTACTGCTGAGTAACGATGCGTTGGTGCTGCTGAATAGCGAAGCTGTTGCTAAACAATGAAGCTGTCGCTATATACCGACTTGCTGCTGCTGAAGTTGTTGGTTGTCTCTTGCCCGAGACGCTGATAAATCACAGATGCCGGTGAAAGTATTTGCTGCTGGGATTTCGTTCCTGTACGCTTAGCTAGTTAGATACGAAACCACGTTGACACTTTCCTCGTGACACTGTAATCCAATGCTAGTTCACCTGACCGGTTCACTCACAAGTACCTAATGTCCACGTCACTCCCGAAAAAATAACGAAAACTAGCACTCGCGAGATGTCGGCCGATGGCTTCGAAGGACCATGTAAAGATTAGGTAGTCGGTGGATAGTAAAGAATACGGCAGATATAGGATTTTAGGGGATTTTATTACTCGGACCAATTTATATTAAAACAAAGGAGCGAGGGAGCACACGCGATGGCCGTCGATCGGGTACTAAATTCAATGTAACTAAATTATAGCCAACTAAGGTAAAAATGCTTAGTTGGCAGACAGTGTACGGTTGCATCGTACAAATTTAATAATAATTTATTTCTTAAATCAGTGTACAGTAAATTACATAGGTTCTTAACTTGTAACGTGCATTATTATATTATGGTTATTGCTTATGTAGGTTTTCTATCTAGGAATGTAAAATTATAAATATATAATTATATATATAATTAAATTATACATACCCATATTATGTTAAATTTAAATGTGAGCATTCAGGGATTTTAAATAGGAATTTACTAATATTACAAAAAAAAAAATTCTGCCTGAACTAGGTAATCCTGTGCTTCAGGCATCAAGTGCAGTTTAATAATGGTTATATAATCTACATAATATTACAGGTTCAACGATTTACTAAGAATAATACAATGCTAAAGTGGTTCATTTCTACTATCTAAAATAATGTCTTAATTAAACAACTTAATACTATTTATTTAACAACTGTCATTAATTCCTCTGTTTCATCGTAGGACATTCGTTGGAGGGCCTTCTTTACTGCTTGCTTGCAGCATATATAATTTAGAGAATAAATGTCTGATAAAGCGTTTATCCTATTATAGAGTAGCGGTCCTAAAAACATATGAAATTTGCCTGTGTATTGGCGTTTTATTACAACTCTGTCGGTGCATACAATATCTTTCCGCCTTTTGTTAGTAATTTCGGTGTTGTAGGGAAGCGATGCGTGCTGTTTTAGTACTGCGCTTAATATAAATAGCTGGCGGACTGTTAGCACTTCACAGGACTTGTATAGAAGGTCAGTCGGATATAGGAAAGAGCGAAACGTCGCTACCTTGAGGATCGCTCTCTGAGCTCGCTCGACAGGCAGTAGCAACGTCTTACCCATTCCCCCCCAAGACGTTATGCAATATGTTAATATAGACTGACAAAGGGCATAGTAGATGTTTCTAATCAGTTTTGGGTCACTAATGTATCTTAGTTTTTTGAATACAAATATCAACTTGCGCAGTCGCATAACTAGTGCTTCGCAATGGTCTTTAAACGATAAGTTTTCATCTATTATGATACCTAGGTACTTTATCTTATTTGTTGTGGTTATAACCGGGCAAGTGCACTTGCTGTCCTCATGATTAGGTTCTTTACAACAATGCGCATACAGTAAGTGATTGGGTTGGTTCATAGCTGATTTTTTACGCATAGAGAATGAAACGTATTTGGTTTTATCTGCATTTAGCGTTAGTAGGTTATATTGAAGCCATTTATTTACAAAGTTAAATCCTCGTTGCGCAAGCCTGTACACTTCTATTTCTGAATCAGCAGAAAAAAGGAGGGCAGTGTCGTCAGCGTAAGATATGATTTTACCGTGTTCTAGATTTATACTACATAACTCATTTATATATATTAAGAACAAGGTGCTTCCCAACACGCTTCCTTGAGGAATGCCAAATGACGTGTTGTCCATGTCCTCACTGAGAACGCTGCCGATCTTTACACATTGGGTACGCTCTTTTAAGTAGCTTTTGAGGAGCTCTAACTGTACGCCTCTTATTCCGATGTTGTCAAGCTTGTTCAACAGCTTAGGGATATAGACAGTATCATACGCTTTAGCAAGGTCCAAAAAGATTCCCACTGTACGCTTACCCTTATCAAGTTGTTGTACTATATAATCCGTCAGATGATGTACGGCATCGGCTGTAGACCTGTTAGCTCTAAATCCAAATTGTGTATTTGATAAAAGCGCATTATCTTCCAAATATTTCATCAGCCTATTATTCACAATTTTCTCGAGTATTTTTGAGATTGCTGGTAGTAAGGAAATAGGTCTGTAATTCGTTACTTGGTCTTTTGCTCCAGACTTATATACAGGGACTACTACCGCCTTTTTTAGGCACTTAGGGAAAACGCCTGTCGCTAGACATTTTTGGAAAATGTAAGTTAACGGTGGCACCAGTATATGTCTGTATTTTTTCAGTATTTTATTTGATATGAGGTCCCAGCCAACAGCACAATCATCTTTTGAATTCAAGATTATCCGCTCTACCTCCTCTTCGTCAGTATCCAATAGTACAAGAGATGATAGGGTAGTCGCACTCGGGAATAGGGGGTTTATTGTATTTGCTTGCGTTTGCTGTGCAAGTCGCTTACCGACATCTACAAAGAACTTATTTACTATATTAGCGGATGTTACATGTGATGTGTGGGTGTTCAATAAACTTGAAGGCGATTCATTTTGCTTCGTAGTGTAAGTTATATTCTTAATATGCTGCCAGATCTTTTTACTATTCGACCCCGCACTTTCCAGTTTTATTTTGTCATGATTTATTTTTACTTTTCTTAATAAATCATTGCAAAAGTTCCTGTATCTTTTGTACGACAACTGTAGCGTTAAATTATTGGGGTTTTGTCTACATTTCAGGTGAAGTTGATCCCTGTGTCTCATGCAGCGGATTAGGCCTGGTGTAATCCAAGGTTTCAAATTATGATTTATTTTATGCAATCGTATTAATTTTGTGTTTTTATGTATTGCATTTTTAATATTATCAGTCATGTATTGCATACTAAATTGCACGTCATCAGAAAAATAAACTGGGTCAAAGTCGATGTCGCGTAAATCGTCTTCAAGTTTGTTCATGTTTAATTTGGTGACTAAGCGTGTTTTATCTAGTTTGGGTAACATGCAACTCAGATTTAGTAAGGCAGCGCTATGATCGGTAATTGTGGAATTGATGACAAGTGCGTGTGCTGGGTATTGTGTTTTTAGCATGACGTGGTCGAGGCAAGACCCACTTGCCTGACGCGTGATAAAAGAGTGCGCGGGGGACAAGCCGTGAAATGAGCAGAGGTTGAGATAGTGTAAGGCATCCTCCTTTAGGTCTTGTTGTCCTTTTAGGATGTTTATATTTATGTCTCCAATTAATATTATATTTTTGTAGGAAGACAGGTTTTGCAAGGTGTCATTTAATGAATCAATAAATTTATACTTATCATTAAAGGCGTGCGGCCTGTATATTGCTAGTATGGCCAAGTCTGTTCCTATTTTTATCAATAATCTATTACACTCTTGCATATTTGGCTCCTCTACAGTTGCATTTATATTATTTCTTATGTAAACTACTACACCATCGTTCTGATTATATATTGTATTACTTCTGTGCATGTTATAGCCCGGTATTAGTGGTATGTTATATGGTAAGGATAGCCTACATTCCGTCAATACGATGACATCAAGATTAATATTTATTCTATGCTGTAATGTTAGAAAGCTATCTAAATTCTTGAAGACACTACGTATGTTCTGGGTTATTATGTTTAATGGGTTAATGCTCGGGGTCAGATATTGTTTGCACTCCTCCGCCTCACACGTCCTGGACTCTGATACAGAGAAGTAATCTATATCATTTATTAAATTATGGATCATTATTCTTAAACTATAAGATAATTTAAAGCTATAACGGCTTAAGGTCAAAACAATAACTTGGTTAAGGGCGCTCTTAGGCGCCTTCATAATCAATGGAATTAATATACCTTCTTTCTGCCATTGTTTTTGCTGGACATTCAGGCGCTCCCGTGGTGTGATTGCTGGGCTTCTTGAACTTTGAGCAAGTCGCGCATTTTGCTTCTTCTGCTTTCTTTGTACAGTCCTTTTTTGAGTGTCCTTGTTCTCCGCACTGTCCGCAGGTGTATGTGGTCTCCCTACAAGTCTTTGCCGCATGGCCATACTGCTGGCACTTGAAGCATCGAGTAACCAGCGTGAAGTCTCTGACAGGGCAAGACGACCAGTTCACAAATACTCTCTCGTTGGTAATCAGGGCTTTACGAATGTTTGGAGGTACCTCAATCACATAATTACAGGTCTCTGCATCCTTCTTGCCCGATTTATGGCTTAGCCTGATCGAAGCCAGAAACTTTTCGAGGCTGTAATCCTGTAGCTTGTCCTCCAGGTTCTGGTTGTATATGCAGGTAAAAACTTCCTTTTCTTGCATAGACGCTGGTACTCCGATTACTATAATTCTCGGCTTTCTTTTGAGCTGGTCGTCTACTATAAGGCCTGAGTTTGTTAGCTGGGCTGATCGCTTTAGCTTTTCGATGTCTCCCTTTGTGTCAGTGCTAATAATGACGCCACCGTTCTTTGTCTTACGCAGACCTCTTACTTGCAGCTTCATTTGCTCAGGGCAGATAATTTTTTGGACTAGGGACTTGGTGTCTTCACTTGATTTGGCCTTGTCATTGGGATAGATCGCTACCGAACTGAAACGAGATGTAGGTAAAAATTCGTTAGTCCCCTTTTTTACCATATCTGCAAATGATGTCCCGGCTTTGTACTTTGTGGATTCCTCAATGGCATGTTTTAGGTCGTTGAGTTGTCGCGATAGGTTAAGGTCATCCTGGAGGGCTCGGCCAGCTGTGGTGGCTTGAACAGTTTTTGCTTTGAGGGCCTGATATTGCACTGCCATTTGGGACGTGCCGTGACTCACTTTTCGGCACAGTGAGCTAATGCGTAGTTTCTGCTCTGAGTTTAATTTTCCCTCTGCAGCAATATTACATACCTCATTAAGGTACTGCTCGATAGAGGTCATCCAGTTCTGGATCTCCGGGGTTGGGATGGTATCCACATAGGTCACAATTTGAGCCTGCACATTTGAGTGAGTAGCGGGTGAAGGAGTTGCAGGTGGCGGCGTGCGGCAGGTCCGGCTACCCTTACTAAACGGGCTGCTTTCCATTCTTTCGGGTTATAATCCGATCTAATTATATACTTATATTATCTACTTACAGCACATTATTGTCACAGTGGTTTCACTTTGCATTATATTTTACACACTCTTTATTACCGGCTATTGGTATAAAGTAGGTCACAATTCAGCAATTTAATATTATTTAATTATAATTGTTGTAAACACGTCTGTTTGCACTGAAGCCCAATGCTAACCTGTATGGAGATGGAGTGTGCCATTACGATTGGGCGGTGTCCATCGCCTCCTCATGTAGCGGCAGGGTGGGGGATGTTTTGGGTGCCGTCCCACCTGCTGCTCCGCCTTTTCTTGAGGCCGCCTTCTTACCGGAGGCCGCCTTACACTCTCTGGACCCCAGCCGATGAGCGGACGTCTTCCCCGCCGCCGCACAGACGGGGCAACCGGGCTCCGCGGAGCAGGTGGCCGACTTGTGGCCGGCCTGCCCACAACGGAAGCAGAGCGCACTGCGGTCAATGTCCGCAGCGCACTTGGCCCCAACGTGCCCTGGCTCCAGGCAGCGGAAGCACCGCGCCGGTCTCGGCTCCAAGGTGGTCAGCCTGACCACTGACCACCCGACGAGTACCCGACGGCCGTCCGTCAGCCTCTTGGCAGCCTCGATCGGGCACCGCAGCCATGCAGTGCCTTGGCGACCCCGTGGGCGTTGGATGTCGCCCACCTTAATTGAGGCGGCTGAGCAGCCTCCCTCCGCTGCCAACGATGTCGCCACCATTTCCTTAGAGGCCGAGTCGCTCAAGCCAGAGATGCGCAGCTCCACACACCTCTCCGGCCTGGCGACACGGACCTCCTCCAGCACCTCTCTCAATTTGGCAGCCAGGTTGTCCGCCTTCCGGGCACGGTCCTCACCCGCCACCTCCATGATGCGACCCCCGGTTGCCGCCTCACGGAACCGGAGGCCATCTATGCCCAGGGCCTTGAGGTCTATGGCCCCTTCGGCCCTGGACAACACGTCGCGGTACGTGATCCCCTGCTCCAATGCGCCCGGCTGCAGCGTGACGGTGACCGCTGCAGTTGTCGGGGCGCGCAGTTTGCGTGGCTTGCGGGCACCACGCTTACGCTTCTTATCCACCGGAGCGGTCGGGGGAGATGTCGCTGGGGCCGACCTCGCCACCTTTGGCCGCGCTGCCACCTTATTCCATGCGGCCATTGGGGCCGCAGCGGGGACCGAAATGGCCGCCGAAGGCGACTCAGTGGTGGGCGTCCTCTGGCGGGCAGCTTCCGCCTCTTTGGCTGCGGCTGACTTCTTCTTCGCGCGAGCCTTCTTCTTTGCCTTCCTCTCCACTCTGGGCTCGTCAGGGCCTGCTCCTACCTCCATCTGCTCATCTGGCATGCGCGTTCGACTGTTTTGCGGTCGGATGTGTTTTAGTGCGCTCCGTAGATTTTATTTTTGTTCAGTGGGTTTTTCCGAGTTTTTGGGGAAAATTATTACACGAACGGGTTGGTGTGGTCACCGGGCACCCCGGAAAGTATTTTTCCCCCAAAAATATCTACGATTTTTGGAGATTTCGTAAGATTTAAGTTGTGGTGTGATAGCGGACACGTGTTGTGAGTTATTTGTGTTAATCTAAGTGTTTTGTTGCTGATCTGGGTTTGAACAACCCAGAAAAGGATTTTGTATTACGCAGTAAGTAATATTTCAGCAATTAATTCAGTGATTGTCGTGTAATTCAGGTTAAGCGAGCTCGCGGTTAACCTCACTTTGAGGTTAGCACGCGGGCACGTTTTTTCCATCTGACGTTTACGTCAGTGGAACTGACACACCTGTGACATAAGTGACATTTCACTACTGTGTTTGGAACTAAGGTGTTTGTGTGGACACCTAGTTCCCTCGTCTTACTTTGTCTTTATTTTTAAATATTTTTTTTTATATTGTGTACCATTTATTACTCCTGGGTCTCGGTCCTAGTGAGGGAAGGTTGACAGCTGTCAACTGTGCCTGACGCTTGCGTTTGGCAGGTGACAGCTGTCAGTTTGAAAACTTGACACTGACGCAGTGGGTAACGTCAGGTGTGTGGCACTGACGTTTGATTGATAGCTGACATCTGTCAGCTTCAATTGACGTCTTAGGTTGACGTCTAGGCGTCTGTTTGACAGCTGACAGCTGTCACTCAGCGCCTGGCGTTGACAGGTGCGTTTGGTGACTGCGGTGTCCGTGGCAGGGACGTCCGCGGTAGGTGCCAGTTATTTTACCTGCATATTTTATTGTTATTTTTTTCTTTTTATTTTATTTTTATTTCTTACCTTTTGTGTTTTGTATTAATAATTGGGTACCATGGCGGACGACGAGGACCTTCGTCGCCAGCAGCAACTCCTCGCGGAGGAGCTGGCCCGAAGGAAAGAGGACCTCAGGTGCCTGGAGGAAATAGTGGGTGAGGCTACGGCCGGATCACCCGCAGTTTTCGCGCCGAGAACCTCTTTGGCCCGAACCCCGCCACATTCTGCTATGCAGGATAATGCGGGATCCATCATGGCAACCCCAGCCGCAGGTCCGCAAGAAGGGAGTGGCAAGAGAATGCTGAGCTCTCCCGAGGAGGTCCAAGAGGCCATCCGAAGGAGGGTTACGGCCAAAAAGTCTTCGGCCCCCCCCATTGGTGGCATTCTGACCACCACCCCCGCTCCGTCTCGTCCACATCCTGTGGTGGATGCGGTTGGTGCGTCTGGTCCCCCCCCTTTTGCTCTTCCCCGTAATAAGGAGGAGATTATTGAGGCGGTCCATGTGGCGGTTCGAAAGATCTCCACAGTGGTGAACGCACCCAACAAATTGAATATAGGTGATAAAAGCACCATTGCCGGCTATGGGCAGGATATAATAGCACTAGTGGCCCAACTTACGGTCAGGCTGGCTGAAGCCGAGAGGGAAGTAAGCGTAGCCAAACTGGCGGTGCTTGAATCTGCACGTGTAGGACCCACTAACACACCACAGGGGGCCAATGAGCCGCTAACTGTGGGGCCGTCCTACGCGAATGCGTTAAAGAGGCCGACCGGCAAGCCGCCACTACAAGTGCCGCATCAGGGGCCTGCCGTTATATTTTACCCGAACCGGGTAGATATAAAACCCAGTGAGGATGGGTTTCTCGCCCGGTAAGTCCTTGGCGTTGACATATAAGGGTAACTTTAAAAGACCGCCAACCATTCGAATGGACGGCGCCTCTATTGCGCATGTTTCACAGGCTAGGGTGCTCGGTGTCTCTCTGGACGGGGCTAGGTCCTATGGTCCGCATGCAGTTTTTATTGGAGAAAAAGCGGCGAATTGTTTCGGGAAAGTTTCCCGGGTGTCCGCTACCAGGTGGGGTGTTAGATTCCCGGCACTGCGGGTCCTGTATTCAGGGACCTATGTTGCCACAGTCACCTATGCTGCGGCCGTATGGTACCGACGCTCGTCCAACTTCGTGGTCAAAAGGAATTTGCTGAGAACTCAGCGGCCAGCCCTAATTCTGCTCACGAAGGCCTACAGATCGTGTAGTTCCGCGGCACTCCCTGTGCTCGCGGGGGTTCTACCTGCCGATCTGGAGGTCTGTCGTGCGGGGCGAATTGCGGAGGAGGGACTCCATCTGGCCTCAAGGGAACGTAGGCAGCTCAAGGCTTCGGTGAGAGGCGAAGTCGTCTCTCTCTGGCAGCAGCGGTGGGATACGTGTACCAACGGGCGTGACTTATTCAGCTTCTTTCCAGATGTAGTCGTGAGGCTTAAGTACAGGTGGATCGAACCGGACTTCGTTGTGTCCCAGTTGCTGACTGGACACGGCTGCTTTAGGCAACGCTTACACCAGCTAAGCTTATGCGAGACTGCAGCGTGCCCATGTGATGAACACGACCAGGAAAGCCGAGACCACGCACTCTGGGAATGTAAGTTGTACGCCGATGATAGGGAAGTTATGCTTGACGCAATACACGCGATCGCTCGGAAAGTGGAGGGACCGCTGTGGCACCACGATTTAGTTAGCAGTAGGGATGCCTTTTCGGCATTTAGGACGTTCGCGCACTCGTGGCACTCTATTAGGCGCGCATTCGAATAACGGCCCATAGTAGGATCGACGGTCAGCGGGACGCGCAGTACCGTTACTGTGCATGTCTACCCCATTAGGGGGGTTTCGCCTTTGTAGAAAGCCAGCCCCGTAGGGGGAGAATACGGCTGGGGACGGATCAAGAATTTGTAGGGAGTCAAGAACTGTGCCCGCGGAGAAGCTACAAAGCAAACCGCAGGGCACTCTCCCGTGATTCGGTCAGTACGCCGTGAGGCAGGAATGACCATGGGAGGATGGAGGGAATGCTCATCTGGCAGACGAGCAGAGTGGGGCGGGGGGGAAGATGGAAGAGGCGGGAGCTCCAGAGCGGGCTCTTCAACACTTGCGGATCGAGCCGCCGCTCGTTTATCCGCCTGCAGAGGTGGGCGGATGCGGGTCTCGGGCAGCAGCCGGTCCGCAATCCCCGCAAGCCGCGCGTCAATGAGGAACGCGATTTCGTCGCGTCCCATCGGGGGTGGTGCAGACTGCGCCTGCTGCTGCCAGGCCCGCATTTCCGCCCGCATAGCGGCCAGCTCTGCCTGGAGCTGGGCCACCTCCTCAGATTCTGTGCGAGACCTGAGCACACGCACGTGCTGGAGGATAGTTTCGCAGGCCAGCTTCAGGTCCCGCACGTACTGCCCCTTTAGATTGGAGCTTTTGGTGGCGATGGTTTGCACCATCCCCACCGCCGCCTCAATGGCACCCGATAACTGCTCCGAGCTGAGGGGCTCAGAAGCTGCTGGTGGCTCTACCGCATTGGGCTGTCGGCTGGGCCCAGGCTGTGGGCTAGGGGTAGGGGTCTCTCTTAGGTAGAGAGACCTCTGCCGCATCCTTTGCAGGTCGTCGGCCATCTCTTCCTCCCTCCGCAGTTCCAGCTCCCGCTGCTTGGCCGCGTTCAGTTCGGCCTGGGCTTGCGCCAAGCCTGCGAATTCGCCCGTCGTTATCGGGCGACCGCGGGGCTTCTTGGGTGTATGAGACACCTTTTCCACCTCTGGGACCCGCTTTCTCCAGAATCGTCCCAGCGGGGAAGACGAGCGTGAGCCCTCTGGACTGGACACGTCCAGACGGTCCAGCACCACCACCGCCTCTGGGAGAGAGCCGAGAGTCCTGGTGTCCTCCGTCCCAACCTCCATCTCTTCCTGGCGTCCACGCGCCTGTCGCTCGGGAGCTTGGTCCCGGCACGACTCACTATCGCAACCAATGTTAGACATTGTCCTGAAAAGGACAGTATCGAAAACAAGTCAACCTCGAATGCCGCAAGATAAGTTATCAAGATTTAGTCACCCAACGTGCCACTCCGTTACGGTGGTCACGTTGGGGTCCAGGGCACACGACGGGGACGTACTTGATAACTCTTGGGGCGTGCCCCAGGTTAGGTTAGGTTAGGTTTTTTTTTTTTTTTTTTTTTTACGTGGTGGAATGCATTTACGCACTTCGCTCACCCCCCGCGGGGGCAGGGGGCTCGCTTCGTGTGGGACTCCTGACCGAAGCCAGACTACCCACTAAACCACCACGGTGTTCCTCCTTCGCCCAATCCGAGCCGCGGGATAGAATGCTCACCGCGACTCGGCTAGGAACGCCCGCCCTGTTCGGCGGGCTCGCTTCTCGGGGCCCCACCATCCCGGCCATCGTGCCGATATGGTGGGGCCCGTCCTCCTCTTAAGAATGCGCCCCAGGAACACGTAGGGGCGCATTCCGCCACATTAGCATTGGGGCAGCGGGTCCCCCGACCCACCGCCCGTGGCTCCTCTCAGTTGGGGACGCGGGCAAATTGTGCTCGCCGGCGTCCCCTCGCCGGGGGCCTGCGGGGCGGGAGAGTGCGTCCAGCTCGCTCCCGCTCCCGCAAGGCCTCTCTCTTGGCCGCCATCACCTCGCTAGCATACGAGGCGACGGCGGCCCAACACTGTTCGCTGTCGGCCATAGCCGGAATTATAGCCGACAGCGAGAGGTCCTCACCAACAATGTTCGTGAGGGCCGTCCTTTGTCCGTCCCACGCCTCACACACGGCCAAAGTATAATGTGCCGTGTCAGGGTCGCCGCTGGTGCAGTTTCGGCACCGGGGCTCCGATTCCACCCCCACCACCTCCCACAGGTACTTGGCGAAGCAGCCATGACCCGTGAGAAGTTGGGTGAGGTGATACGTTGGAGCCCCATGACCCCTCTCCACCCACTCACGCAGGACGGACCGAACGGCCCCCACGAGCAGTGTGCTGCTTCTTGTCGCAGCCAACCTATCGGCCCATTTCCGGAAGAGATCGTCGCGAGCCGCCTGTCTCCAGCGATCGATCTCCTCCAGAGCCGGCCGACCTCCAGCAACTCGCCGCATCAGCGCGCCCTCCTCGTACACCCTCTTAAGGACGCCAGCCTCGAGATCCCAAGGGATACTTCCCGCAATCAAGCACGCCGCCTCGTAGGAGACGGTGTGGTACGCCCGTGCAGCCCTCTGCGCGATGGCGCGCTGCGGACGTCGCAGCAGCGCTACATTGGCTGGGCAGAGGGCATCCGCCCAGATTGGCGCCCCGTAGAGCGCCTTGGAGCGCACCACTCCATCGTAGAGACGGCGGCACGCAGACCCAGGACCTCCACTGTTGGGCAGCAAGCGCGAGAGCATTCCAGCAAACGCCAGCAACTTTGGTTCCAGCTGCCGGAAATGCTCCGCGAACCGCCACCGACTGTCGAGGATGAGCCCGAGATATTTCAGGCTGCTCCCGACAGCGATTTCGGTGCCACCCACCACTATCGTCTGATCTCGAGGCGGCGTCTTCCGAGGCCCATGGAAGAAGAGGGCCTCGGACTTTTCAAGAGCCACCTTTAGCCCAAGCGCCCCGATGCGGCGCACAACATGGGCGACGCCTGCCGTGGCGAGAACAGCGGCGTCGCGGAACGAGGGGGCCCGCGCGGTGACTAGGGTATCGTCGGCGTAACAGAGTACACCGACCCCCCGAAGATTAGCACCGCGCAGGACCCAGTCATAACCTATATTCCACAGGAGTGGCCCAAGGACCGACCCCTGTGGAACACCACACGACATGCTTCGGCGGACCACCCCGTCTTGGGCCGGGTAGATGATGACCCGGTCCACGAAGTAGTCCGCGAGTACGCGCCTGAGGTACCACGGGACATTGTGGTACCTCAGCGCCTCCGCGATGGTCTCCCAGGGGAGAGTGTTGAAGGCGTTGGCTATATCCAGCGATACAGCCAACAACACCTCACCCCGGTCGACCGCTTCGTCTACGCCGTCCCGCAGCCGGGATATGGCGTCGAGAGTCGACCTCCCGCGACGGAAGCTGAACTGGCCGTCACTGAGGTTTGGCCCCGCTCCCTCAAGGTGACCGACGAGACGCGCAGCGAGCACCCGCTCAAAGAGCTTGCACATCTCGTCGAGCAAAACGATGGGGCGGTAGGCCGATGGCGACTCGGCAGGGCGCCCGTGCTTCTTAAGTAGCACGAGCTTGCCGGTCTTCCATCGTCGCGGCACTCTCCCCGACGCCACACACTCCGACATGAGGGACAGCGTCTCCTCCTCTAGTGCCGGCATGACCGTGGCAATAACCTTCCCAGGGATGCCGTCCGGGCCCGGGGCGCGATTTCTGGACTTGAGTGCCAACATCGCGACCCCTAATTCGGCCTCGGACACGGGAGGTATCGCCACTTCGTCTGCCGGCACCTGGCTTGGTGCTACCATCCGCGGTGGGACCCACTCCTCCCTCGCAGGGAAGAGGGAACTGACCACTCGGCCCAGAAGATTCGGCTCGAGAGTTCTGGTGAGGGGAGGCGCCCAAGGCTTGAGTTTCTGACTCACAGTCTTGTACGGGCGCCCCCACGGGTCTCGGTCGAGGCTCTCGAGCCACTCCCTCCAGGCCTCCTCCTTGGCGGCCTTGATCGCCGAGCTAAGGGCCTCACGGGCGGCCCTATACGCGGCGTGCAGCTGTTCTTCTCGGGCGAGGTCTCTGACAGCCCGCCTTCGGCTGCGGGTGTACTGCCTCTGGGCCGCGTAACTTGCGGTACGCAGCCCGGCTAGGTGGGGACGCCACCAGTACACCTGCCTCCGGGGCGGAATAGGCCTCGCCCTCTGCATCGCCGCGTCGCAGACACGAGTCAGAGCTCCAGCAAGGCGCTCACATCTCGCGTCCACGTCCAGGCCGCTGTCATCAGCAGCCCACCGCTCGACGATAGCCGCCTCTTTGGCCAGCTCGCGGTCTAATGTTCCGAGTCGCCACCGCGGACCTTCCCCTGCCAAGGGGCGGTCGAGTTCCACACGAGCCGCCGAGGCGGGGGAGACGATGTCGAACCGGATGTAGCGATGGTCCGACGCGGTCTCCAACCCCCTGACGACCCGCCAGTTGTTGATACGACGGGCCAGGACAGAACTGGCGAACGAAAGATCGACAATCGATCTGCCCTGAGCCCGCACTAGAGTGTGGACCACCCCCTGGTTCAGTAGCACCAAGCCTTGGGACACCGCCCACTCCATGACCATCTCCCCCCGGTCATCAGTCTCCGGAGATCCCCACGCCCGAGAATGAGCGTTGAAATCCCCGGCCACCACAGCCGGGATGGGGTGCACTTCGACCAGCAGAGCCCCGACCTCAAGGAGCAACTGCTCGAACTCGGCGAGGCTTCTACTAGGGGGACAGTACACCCCGACCACTGCAGCGCCACCCAGCGTGACGAGTACGCACCCACGACCCCTCCGCACTATGTCGAAGGGTGGGGCGGCTCGCTGGGCGACGATAGCCACCAAGCCGTTTTGGTCGCTGGCCCAGTTCGGGCTTTCGCGAACGTAGTACGGCTCGGCGACTACTGCCACTGTCGTCTGCCACTGCGCCATGGATTGGGCCAGAAGGTCCTGGGCATCGGCGCAGTGGTTGACGTTGGCCTGCAGTATGGAGATGGAGTGTGCCATTACGATTGGGCGGTGTCCATCGCCTCCTCATGTTGCGGCAGGGTGGGGGATGTTTTGGGTGCCGTCCCACCTGCTGCTGTTGGGCAGCAAGCGCGAGAGCATTCCGGCAAACGCCAGCAACTTTGGTTCCAGCTGCCGGAAATGCTCCGCGAACCGCCACCGACTGTCGAGGATGAGCCCGAGATACTTCAGGCTACTCCCGACAGCGATGGCGGTGCCACCCACCACTATCGTCTGATCTCGAGGCGGCGTCTTCCGAGGCCCGTGGAAGAAGAGGGCCTCGGACTTTTCGAGGGCCACCTTTAACCCAAGCGCCCCGATGCGGCGCACGACAAGGGCGACGCCTGCCGTAGCGAGAACAGCGGCGTCGCGAAACGAAGGGGCCCGCGCGGTGACTAGGGTATCGTCGGCGTAACAGAGTACACCGACCCCCCGAAGATTAGCACTGCGCAAGACCCAGTCATAACCTATATTCCACAGGAGCGGCCCAAGGACCGACCCCTGTGGAACACCACACGTCATGCTTCGGCGGACCACCCCGTCTTGGGCCGGGTAAATGATGACCCGGTCCACGAAGTAGTCCGCAAGGACGCGCCTGAGGTACCACGGGACATTGTGATACCTCAGCGCCTCCGCAATGGTCTCCCAGGGGAGGGTGTTGAAGGCGTTGGCTATATCCAGCGATACAGCCAACAACACCTCTCCCCGGTCGACCGCTTCGTCTACGCCGTCCCGTAGCCGGGATATGGCGTCGAGAGTCGACCTCCCGCGACGGAAGCCGAACTGGCCGTCACTGAGGTTGGGCCCCGCCCCCTCAAGGTGACCGACGAGACGTGCAGCGAGCACCCGCTCAAAGAGCTTGCACATCTCGTCGAGCAAAACGATGGGGCGGTAGGCCGACGGCGACTCTGCGGGGTGCCCGTGCTTCTTAAGTAGCACGAGCTTGCCGGTCTTCCATCGTCGCGGCACTCTCCCCGACGCCACACACTCCGACATGAGGGACAGCGTCTCCTCCTCTAGTGCCGGCATGACCGTGGCAATAACCTTCCCAGGGATGCCGTCCGGGCCCGGGGCGCGATTTCTGGACTTGAGTGCCAACATCGCGACCCCTAATTCGGCCTCGGACACGGGAGGTATCGCCACTTCGTCTGCCGGCACCTGGCTTGGTGCTACCATCCGCGGTGGGACCCACTCCTCCCTCGCAGGGAAGAGGGAACTGACCACTCGGCCCAGAAGATTCGGCTCGAGAGTTCTGGTGAGGGGAGGCGCCCATGGCTTGAGTTTCTGACTCACAGTCTTGTACGGGCGCCCCCACGGGTCTCGGTCGAGGCTCTCGAGCCACTCCCTCCAGGCCTCCTCCTTGGCGGCCTTGATCGCCGAGCTAAGGGCCTCACGGGCGGCCCTATACGCGGCGCGCAGCTGTTCTTCTCGGGCGAGGTCTCTGACAGCCCGCCTTCGGCTGCGGGTGTACTGCCTCTGGGCCGCGTAACTTGCGGTACGCAGCCCGGCTAGGTGGGGACGCCACCAGTACACCTGCCTCCGGGGCGGAATAGGCCTCGCCCTCTGCATCGCCGCGTCGCAGACACGAGTCAGAGCTCCAGCGAGGCGCTCACATCTCGTGTCCACGTCCAGGCCGCTGTCATCAGCAGCCCACCGCTCGACGATAGCCGCCTCTTTGGCCAGCTCGCGGTCTAATGTTCCGAGTCGCCACCGCGGACCCTCCCCTGCCAAGGGGCGGTCGAGTTCCACACGAGCCGCCGAGGCGGGGGAGACGATGTCGAACCGGATGTAACGATGGTCCGACGCGGTCTCCAACCCCCTGACGACCCGCCAATTGTTGATACGACGGGCCAGGACAGAACTGGCGAACGAAAGATCGACAATAGATCTGCCCTGAGCCCGCACTAGAGTGTGGACCACCCCCTGGTTCAGTAGCACCAAGCCTTGGGACACCGCCCACTCCATGACCATCTCCCCCCGGTCATCAGTCTCCGGAGATCCCCACGCCCGAGAATGAGCGTTGAAATCCCCGGCCACCACAGCCGGGGTGGGGTGCACTTCGACCAGCAGAGCCCCGACCTCAAGGAGCAACTGCTCGAACTCGGCGAGGCTTCTACTAGGGGGACAGTACACCCCAACCACTGCAGTGCCACCCAGCGTTACGAGTACGCACCCACGACCCCTCCGCACTATGTCGAAGGGTGGGGCGGCTCGCTGGGCGACGATAGCCACCAAGCCGTTTTGGTCGCTGGCCCAATTCGGGCTTTCGCGAACATAGTACGGCTCGGCGACTACTGCCACTGTCGTCTGCCACTGCGCCATGGATTGGGCCAGAAGGTCCTGGGCATCGGCGCAGTGGTTGACGTTGGCCTGCAGTATGGAGATGGAGTGTGCCATTACGATTGGGCGGTGTCCATCGCCTCCTCATGTTGCGGCAGGGTGGGGGATGTTTTAGGTGCCGTCCCACCTGCTGCTCCGCCTTTTCTTGAGGCCGCCTTCTTACCGGAGGCCGCCTTACACTCTCTGGACCCCAGCCGATGAGCGGACGCCTTCCCCGCCGCCGCACAGACGGGGCAACCGGGCTCCGCGGAGCAGGTGGCCGACTTGTGGCCGGCCTGCCCACAACGGAAGCAGAACGCACTGCGGTCAATTTCCGCAGTGCACTTGGCCCCGACGTGCCCCGGCTCCAGGCAGCGGAAGCACCGCGCCGGTCTCGGCTCCAAGGTGGTCAGCCTGACCACTGACCACCCGACGAGTACCCGACGGCCATCCGTCAACCTCTTGGCAGCCTCGATCGGGCACCGCAGCCAGGCAGTGCCTTGGCGACCCCGTGGGCGTTGGATGTCGCCCACCTTTATGCAATCAGCGGAGCAGCCTCCCTCCGCCGCCAACGACGCTGCCACCGTTTCTTTTGAGGCAGAGTCGCTCAAGCCAGAGATGCGCAGCTCCACGCACCTCTCCGGCCTGGCGACCCGGACCTCCTCAAGCACTTCCCGAAGTTTCGCGGCGAGATTATCCGCTTTTCGAGCTCGGTCTTCGCCCGCCACCTCCAATATACGAGCTCCAGTGGTCGCTTCGCGAAACCGGAGGCCGTCAATTCCCAGGGCCTTAAGATCTATGTCCCTTTCAGCCTTGGCCAACACGTCTTTATACGTGATGCCCTGCTCCCGCGCGGCCGGCTGCAGCGTGACGGTGACCGCTGCAGTTGCCGGGGCGCGCAGTTTGCGTGGCTTGCGGGCACCACGCTTCCGCTTTTCTGCGGTCGGGGGAGATGTGGCTGGGGCCGACTTTGCCACCTTTGGCCGCGCTGCCACCTTATTCCATGCGGCCAGCGGGACCGCAGTGGGGACCGACGTGGACGCCGTGGCGGGCGTCTTCTGGCGGGCAGCTTCCGCCTCTTTGGCTGCGGCTGACTTCTTGACGCGGGTCTTCTTTTTTGCCTTCTTCTCCCCCCTGGGCTCATCAGGGCCTGCTCCTACCTCCATCTGCTCAACTGGCAGACGAGCAGAGTGGGACGGGGGGGAAGGTGGAAGAGGCGGGAGTTCCACAATAGGCTCTTCAACGCTTGCGGATCGAGCCGCCGCTCGTTTATCCGCCTGCAGAGGTGGGCGGATGCGGGTCTCGGGCAGCAGCCGGTCCGCAATACCCGCAAGCCGCGCGTCAATCAGGAACGCGATTTCGTCGCGTCCCATCGGGGGTGGTGCAGACTGCGCCTGCTGCTGCCAGGCCCGCATTTCCGCCCGCACAGCGGCCAGCTCTGCCTGGAGCTGGGCCACCTCCTCAGATTCTGTGCGAGACCTGAGCACACGCACGTGCTGGAGGATAGTTTCACATGCGAGCTTCAGGTCCCGCACGTACTGCCCCTTCAGGTTGGAGCTTTTGGTGGCGATGGTTTGCACCATCCCCACCGCCGCCTCAATGGCACCCGATAACTGATCCGAGCTGAGGGGCTCAGGAGCTGCTGGTGGCTCTACCGGATTGGGCTGTCGGCTGGGCCCAGGTTGTGGGCTAGGGGTAGAGGTCTCTCTTAGGTAGAGAGACCTCTGCCGCATCCTCTGCAGGTCGTCGGCCATCTCTTCCTCGGGCGCCCCAGGTTAGGTTTTTTTTTTTTTTTTTTTTTTTTTTTTTTTTTTCGTGGTGGAATGCATTTACGCACTTCGCTCACCCCCCGCGGGGGCAGGGGGCTCGCTTCGTGTGGGACTCCTGGCCGAAGCCAGACTACCCACTAAACCACCACGGTGTTCCTCCTTCGCCCAATCCGAGCCGCGGGATAGAATGCTCACCGCGACTCGGCTAGGAACGCCCGCCCTGTTCGGCGGGCTCGCTTCTCGGGGCCCCACCATCCCGGCCATCGTGCCGATATGGTGGGGCCCGTCCTCCTCTTAAGAATGCGCCCCAGGAACACGTAGGGGCGCATTCCGCCACATTAGCATTGGGGCAGCGGGTCCCCCGACCCACCGCCCGTGGCTCCTCTCAGTTGGGGACGCGGGCAAATTGTGCTCGCCGGCGTCCCCTCGCCGGGGGCCTGCGGGGCGGGAGAGTGCGTCCAGCTCGCTCCCGCTCTCGCAAGGCCTCTCTCTTGGCCGCCATCACCTCGCTAGCATACGAGGCGACGGCGGCCCAACAATGTTCGCTGTCGGCCATAGCCGGAATTATAGCCGACAGCGAGAGGTCCTCACCAACAATGTTCGTGAGGGCCGTCCTTTGTCCGTCCCACGCCTCACACACGGCCAAAGTATGATGTGCCGTGTCAGGGTCGCCGCTGGTGCAATTTCGGCACCGGGGCTCCGATTCCACCCCCACCACCTCCCACAGGTACTTGGCAAAGCAGCCATGACCCGTGAGAAGTTGAGTGAGGTGATACGTCGGAGCCCCATGATCCCTCTCCACCCACTCACGCAGGACGGGCCGAACGGCCCCCACGAGCAGTGTGCTGCTTCTTGTCGCAGCCAACCTATCGGCCCATTTCCGGAAGAGATCGTCGCGAGCCGCCTGTCTCCAGCGATCGATTTCCTCCAGAGCCGGCCGACCTCCAGCAACTCGCCGCATCAGGGCGCCCTCCTCATACACCCTCTTAAGGACACAAGCCTCGAGATCCCAAGGGATACTGCCCGCAATCAAGCACGCCGCCTCGTAAGAGACGGTGTGGTACGCCCGTGCAGCCCTCTGCGCGATGGCGCGCTGCGGACGTCGCAGCAGCGCTACATTTGCTGGGCAGAGGGCGTCCGCCCAGATGGGCGCCCCGTAGAGCGCCTTGGAGCGCACCACTCCATCGTAGAGACGGCGGCACGCAGACCCCGGTCCCCCACTATTGGGCAGCAAACGCGAGAGCATTCCGGCAAACGCCAGCAACTTTGGTTCCAGCTGCCGGAAATGCTCCGCGAACCGCCACCGACTGTCGAGGATGAGCCCGAGATATTTCAGGCTGCGCCCGACAGCGATGGCAGTGCCACCCACCACTATCGTCTGATCTCGAGGCGGCGTCTTCCGAGGCCCATGAAAGAAGAGGGCCTCGGACTTTTCGAGGGCCACCTTTAATCCGAGCGCCCCAATGCGGCGCACGACATGGGCGACGCCTGCCGTGGCGAGAACGGCGGCGTCGCGGAACGAGGGGGCCCGCGCGGTTACTAGGGTATCGTCGGCGTAACAGAGTACACCGACCCCCCGAAGATTAGCACCGCGCAGGACCCAGTCATAACCTATATTCCACAGGAGCGGCCCAAGGACCGACCCCTGTGGAACACCACATGACATGCTTCGGCGGACCACCCCATCTTGGGCCGGGTAGATGATGACCCGGTCCACGAAGTAGTCCGCAAGCACGCGCCTGAGGTACCACGGGACATTGTGGTACCTCAGCGCCTCAGCAATGGTCTCCCAGGGGAGGGTGTTGAAGGCGTTGGCTATATCCAGCGATACAGCCAACAACACCTCACCCCGGTCGACCGCTTCGTCTACGCCGTCCCGCAGCCGGGATATGGCATCGAGAGTCGACCTCCCGCGACGGAAGCCGAACTGGCCGTCACTGAGGTTGGGCCCCGCCCCCTCAAGGTGACCGACGAGACGCGCAGCGAGCACCCGCTCAAAGAGCTTGCACATCTCGTCGAGCAAAACGATGGGGCGGTAGGCCGACGGCGACTCGGCAGGGCGCCCGTGCTTCTTAAGTAGCACGAGCTTGCCGGTCTTCCATCGTCGCGGCACTCTCCCCGACGCCACACACTCCGACATGAGGGACAGCGTCTCCTCCTCTAGTGCCGGCATGACCGTGGCAATAACCTTCCCAGGGATGCCGTCCGGGCCCGGGGCGCGATTTCTGGACTTGAGTGCCAACATCGCGACCCCTAATTCGGCCTCGGACACGGGAGGTATCGCCACTTCATCTGCCGGCACCTGGCTTGGTGCTACCATCCGCGGTGGGACCCACTCCTCCCTCGCAGGGAAGAGGGAACTGACCACTCGGCCCAGAAGATTCGGCTCGAGAGTTCTGGTGAGGGGAGGCGCCCATGGCTTGAGTTTCTGACTCACAGTCTTGTACGGGCGCCCCCACGGGTCTCGGTCGAGGCTCTCGAGCCACTCCCTCCAAGCCTCCTCCTTGGCGGCCTTGATCGCCAAGCTAAGGGCCTCACGGGCGGCCCTATACGCGGCGTGCAGTTGTTCTTCTCGGGCGAGGTCTCTGACAGCCCGCCTTCGGCTGCGGGTGTACTGCCTCTGGGCCGCGTAACTTGCGGTACGCAGCCCGGCTAGGTGGGGACGCCACCAGTACACCTGCCTCCGGGGCGGAATAGGCCTCGCCCTCTGCATCGCCGCGTCGCAGACACGAGTCAGAGCTCCAGCGAGGCGTTCACATCTCGCGTCCACGTCCAGGCCGCTGTCATCAGCAGCCCACCGCTCGACGATAGCCGCCTCTTTGGCCAGCTCGCGGTCTAATGTTCCGAGTCGCCACCGCGGACCTTCCCCTGCCAAGGGGCGGTCGAGTTCCACACGAGCCGCCGAGGCGGGGGAGACGATGTCGAACCGGATGTAACGATGGTCCGACGCAGTCTCCAACCCCCTGACGACCCGCCAGTTGTTGATACGACGGGCCAGGACAGAACTGGCGAACGAAAGATCGACAATCGATCTGCCCTGAGCCCGCACTAGAGTGTGGACCACCCCCTGGTTCAGAAGCACCAAGCCTTGGGACACCGCCCACTCCATGACCATCTCCCCCCGGTCATCAGTCTCCGGAGATCCCCACGCCCTAGAATGAGCGTTGAAATCCCCGGCCACCACAGCCGGGGTGGGGTGCACTTCGACCAGCAGAGCCCCGACCTCAAGGAGCAACTGCTCGAACTCGGCGAGGCTTCTACTAGGTGGACAGTACACCCCAACCACTGCAGCGCCACCCAGCGTGACGAGTACGCACCCACGACCCCTACGCACTATTTTGAAGGGTGGGGCGGCTCGCTGGGCGACGATAGCCACCAAGCCGTTTTGGTCGCTGGCCCAATTCGGGCTTTCACGAACGTAGTACGGCTCGGCGACTACTGCCACTGTCGTCTGCCACTGCGCCATGGATTGGGCCAGAAGGTCCTGGGCATCGGCGCAGTGGTTGACGTTGGCCTGCAGTATGGAGATGGAGTGTGCCATTATGATTGGGCGGTGTCCATCGCCTCCTCATGTTGCGGCAGGGTGGGGGTTGTTTTGGGTGTCGTCCCACCTGCTGCTCCGCCTTTTCTCGAAGCCGCCTTCTTACCGGAGGCCGCCTTCTTACCAGGGGCCGTCTTACACTCGCCGGACCCCAGCCGATGAGCGGACGCCTTCCCCGCCGCCGCACAGACGGGGCAACCGGGCTCCGCAGAGCAGGTGGCCGACTTGTGGCCAGCCTGCCCACAACGAAAGCAGAGCGCACTGCGGTCAATGTCCGCAGTGCACTTGGCCCCAACGTGCCCCGGCTCCAGACAGCGGAAGCACCGCGCCGGTCTCGGCTCCAAGGTGGTCAGCCTGACCACTGACCACCCGACGAGTACCCGACGGCCGTCCGTCAGCCTCTTGGCAGCCTCGATCGGGCACCGCAGCCATGCAGTGCCTTGGCGACCCCGTGGGCGTTGGATGTCGCCCACCTTAATTGAGGCGGCTGAGCAGCCTCCCTCCGCTGCCAACGATGTCGCCACCATTTCCTTAGAGGCCGAGTCGCTCAAGCCAGAGATGCGCAGCTCCACACACCTCTCCGGCCTGGCGACACGGACCTCCTCCAGCACCTCTCTCAATTTAGCGGCCAGGTTGTCCGCCTTCCGGGCACGGTCCTCACCCGCCACCTCCATGATGCGACCCCCGGTTGCCGCCTCACGGAACCGGAGGCCGTCTATGCCCAGGGCCTTGAGATCTATGGCCCCTTCGGCCCTGGACAACACGTCGCGGTACGTGATTCCCTGCTCCAATGCGCCAGGCTGCAGCGTGACGGTGACCGCTGCAGTTGTCGGGGCGCGCAGTTTGCGCGGCTTGCGGGCACCACGCTTCCGCTTTTCAGCGGTCGGGGGAGATGTGGCTGGGGCCGACTTTGCCACCTTTGGCCGCGCTGCCACCTTGTTCCATGCGGCCAGCGGGACCGCAGTGGGGACCGACGTGGACGCTGTGGCGGGCGTCTTCTGGCGGGCAGCTTCCGCCTCTTTGGCTGCGGCTGACTTCTTGGCCCGGGTCTTCTTTTTTGCCTTCTTCTCCCCCCTGGGCTCATCAGGGCCTGCTCCTACCTCCATCTGCTCAACTGGCAGACGAGCAGAGTGGGACGGGGGGGAAGGTGGAAGAGGCGGGAGTTCCACAATAGGCTCTTCAACGCTTGCGGATCGAGCCGCCGCTCGTTTATCCGCCTGCAGAGGTGGGCGGATGCGGGTCTCGGGCAGCAGCCGGTCCGCAATACCTGCAAGCCGCGCGTCAATCAGGAACGCGATTTCGTCGCGTCCCATCGGGGGTGGTGCAGCCTGCGCCTGCTGCTGCCAGGCCCGCATTTCCGCCCGCACAGCGGCCAGCTCTGCCTGGAGCTGGGCCACCTCCTCAGATTCTGTGCGAGACCTGAGCACACGCACGTGCTGGAGGATAGTTTCACATGCGAGCTTCAGGTCCCGCACGTACTGCCCCTTCAGGTTGGAGCTTTTGGCGGCGATGGTTTGCACCATCCCCACCGCCGCCTCAATGGCACCCGATAACTGATCCGAGCTGAGGGGCTCAGGAGCTGCTGGTGGCTCCACCGCGTTGGGCTGTCGGCTGGGCCCAGGCTGTGGGCTAGGGGTAGGGGTCTCTCTTAGGTAGAGAGACCTCTGCCGCATCCTCTGCAGGTCGTCGGCCATCTCTTCCTCCCTCCGCAGTTCCAGCTCCCGCTGCTTGGCCGCGTTAAGTTCGGCCTGGGCTTGCGCCAAGCCAGCGAATTCGCCCGTCGTTATCGGGCGACCGCGGGGCTTCTTGGGTGTATGGGACACCTTTTCTACCTCTGGGACTCGCTTTCTCCAGAATCGTCCCATGGGGGACGACGAGCGTGAGCCCTCTGGACTGGACACGTCCAGACGGTCCAGCACCACCACCGCCTCTGGGAGAGAGCCGAGAGGCCTCGTGTCCTCCGTCCCAACCTCCATCTCTTCCTGGCGTCCACGCGCCTGTCGCTCGGGAGCTTGGTCCCGGCACGACTCACTATCGCAACCAATGTTAGACATTGTCCTGAAAAGGACAGTATCGAAAACAAGTCAACCTCGAATGCCGCAAGATAAGTTATCAAGATTTAGTCACCCAACGTGCCACTCCGTTACGGTGGTCACGTTGGGGTCCAGGGCACACGACGGGGACGTACTTGATAACTCTTGGGGCGTGCCCCGCCCCAGGTTAGGTTTTTTTTTTTTTTTTTTTTTTTTTTTTTTTCGTGGTGGAATGCATTTACGCACTTCGCTCACCCCCCGCGGGGGCAGGGGGCTCGCTTCGTGTGGGACTCCTGGCCGAAGCCAGACTACCCACTAAACCACCTCGGTGTTCCTACTTCGCCCAATCCGAGCCGCGGGATAGAATGCTCACCGCGACTCGGCTAGGAACGCCCGCCCTGTTCGGCGGGCTCGCTTCTCGGGGCCCCACCATCCCGGCCATCGTGCCGATATGGTGGGACCCGTCCTCCTCTTAAGAATGCGCCCCAGGAACACGTAGGGGCGCATTCCGCCACATTAGCATTGGGGCAGCGGGTCCCCCGACCCACCGCCCGTGGCTCCTCTCAGTTGGGGACGCGGGCAAATTGTGCTCGCCGGCGTCCCCTCGCCGGGGGCCTGCGGGGCGGGAGAGTGCGTCCAGCTCGCTAGGTTAGGTTAGGTTAGGTTAGGTTAGGTTTTTTTTTTTTTTTTTTTTTTTTATTTATTATTTTATTATCTCCATGAATCCCAGGATCCATGATTTTATTAGATTAGTTTTATTGATATGATTAGCGTTTTTTTCTTTTTACTATAGCCTTTAGCTCGGCTTCATCACAGCGTCGTGATAGATTTATTGATGAATGATTTGCATTATGGATGAGTGGATGATTACTTGATTGGTTTTATGAGTGACTTAGTGTGGGTGAATGGAGGGTTAATTGGTTGGATATGGATGGTTGATGAGTGATTTAGATTTAAATTATAGATGAATGGATGATTGTTTTTTTTTTTTTTTTTTATTTTTTTTTATTTTTTTTTTTTTTATTATATGAGTGACTGGGTTTGGATGAATGAAGGACTAACTAATTGTGCGTGAATGGTTAATGTTGATTTTGGGTATTGGACAATGGCCTACGCTCTTGTTGGAGGCCTTGGTATCTCGACGATCTGTCGTATAACTCTCTCGTCTCTATGGTGGATTGCCATCTTGAGGTTATAATCGATGACTGCTTGGAGACTAGCTTCCAATACCAGTTTGGTCATTTTTCCCAAGGCGTCCTCCATGTCGTCAGCGCAGTAGGTAAAGGTCTTAGTGTGCCTGGACATTGCGACCACGGCGTGAGGTACACTGTCATGAATTTGTAGATGTTTAGAGACTCTTTTTATTACAATGACGTTCTCGTAGCATAATCCTTGCGCTTCATGGATGGTCATAGTCCTCGATTCCTCTCCACTGCCGTACCCTTCCTGAATTAATTCGGATTTCTCCTGTTGAGTATAGGTCAGAAATAGGGTCTTTTCTTGGTTTTTGGGAATCGGTGTACCCATGTAGTTCTTATGTGCTATGGTATTGGTTCTGCTACTCGATGAATAGATGCCATCATATATTTCCTTGAGAGCGTAGGCCACATCCATTGGGCACCTGTGAGTGCATAGTAGCTCCTGTTTAGTATCAATTAGATGTTCAGGACGGTGGTACTGGATGGCAAACAGATTCTCTCTCTCGATGTACGGGAGTTGGTTGATGTCGCCTACCATTAATAGTTCTTTGGCCTCTGTTATTCGCAGTGTCATCACTATGGCGCCAAAGTGGTTCATCAGTGCTTCGTCCACAATTAGACGAATGCATTCGCCCTCCTGCTTTGGTGGTATTCCATTTGTGAGAACTGATGCCATCGTGCGGATTTTTTTGGCGGCGTCTGCTCCTTTTTTCTTCGATATTTTGTCCCGGAGATCATTTTTGGCCTCAATGGTTGTCGTTATTACAAGGTCGGTAGTCTCTATGAAGTTGTTAATTATCCACGTCGTCTTCCCACACCCCGGGACACCATTAACGAGTGTTATTTTTGGCACCACCCAATCTTCGTAGTTGCAGGCCTCCGACAGTTTTCCGGCTCTTTTGAGTTCACTGTCGTCCAGCCAGATCTCGGTGCATTGGGCAGTGACCACTATCGGGTCCTCTATCGGTGCCAGGTAGGTTGCGCGGCCTGTTCTCTCCGTCTCGGCGTTGTCCAGTAGGACCATTCCACTCGTGGCACTGTATGCTGCCATGTGTGGCTTCATTGCTTTTCCCCTTATCACCTCTGCCGTCTCATTGTTATAGATCGTCGCCTCCGCTACCTCGAGTCTCACCTTCAGCAGTCCTTCGTTTTTATGTTCAAACGATTCCAGGATTTTGCTGCATTGCTTGATCTTCAGGGTCCTAGCTCCTTTGACTAGTGCAATATACTCGGTGAATGCGTTGATCATATGATCCTTGGGAGCAACGATTGCTCTAAATACTGGTGGTTGCACAAGCCCCATGTCGGCGTTTGTTCTGGTGGCAGTTGGTCCAACTTGAGCCCGAGGTTTTGTCCTGAGGAAGTTAGCGAGAGCCGAGCCCTGGGATTCACTTTTGTTTTCTTTGTATTTGGAGTTTGTTTTTGTTTTAATCTTATGAGGGATCCACATTGCCGCCGTGCTGATGCTCTGGATAATCGAGCTTAGGGTCGAGTTAGACGGTGGTTTGTCTTTTCTCTGTTGTTTGAGTTTGTTGCTTTCTTCGAATTCCTTTTGTAAGCGCTCTGAACCGCTGGGAGAGCTGGGGCCGGGATGAGGGCCTGCGTTTTGCGGAGGCGTGTTAGGTCTTTTATTGTGTTTGGGTTTCAGATAACTGAGATCCTCCCCTCTGTTTTCATAGACCACTATCTCGTGTGCCTCCGCCGCCTTAACACTTCCCAGATGGTCAACCACATTGCCTCTGTAGTAGCCCGCTGTCATCACGTCCACGCTGATGATACGTGGGAGGATGTTCTTTTCTCTACTGACTTCGGCGATTGAGGTAAGGAGCGAAGATGCATTTTCAAATTGGGATACACTCCAGTCGCCTTCGATAACTATCACCACCTTGTTCTTGGTTCGCAGTGATCTACACTTGAGGCCCGATATCTGTATTTCAATCATTTCCTCGAGCTTTTTCCTCCTTATCGTGGTTTTTGTAGTGCTGCCCTTTATTAGTGCTGCCAATCCCGGCGCTATGGCCACGCTGTTAGGCCCGATCCTAGTGCAAAAGCTGATACCCAGTCTTTCACACGGTTGGCTCATGAATAGAGCCACAGGTCGAGTTCTGAGTCCTGGGACTCCTCGTTCCCCAAGTTCCAATATAGTTTCTTCGGTTTGCCGAGAGACTGTTGGTTGGGGGAGGGGTGCTTTGTCAGGGAGGACTAGTGGTGGCTCTATTGTCCGCATGATGGGATTTGGCTGGCTGCTGTTGTTGGTACTGTGCCGCTTGCTTGCCGCTCGGAGTATTTTCTCGGCATATTTCAGGAATGGTGTCCTAGTTGTCGGGTCGTCCATGATCGTTAGGTTAGGTTAGGTTAGGTTAGGTTAGGTTTTTTTTTTTTTTTTTTTTTTTTCTTTTTTTTTCTTTTTTTTAATTCCTACACCCCTGCTTTTAATGCAGAGTCCTTACTGGCGAGATGCTACTTTATTAAAAGTCATCTAAGCTTTCCTTTTTCATTCCATTTCTCTTTTTCATTCCATTTCTATCATTTATTCTTCTCGCACATTCATACAGCCTTTCATTCTCTGTGGGGATATGGGGGCATCCAGGATTTGGTGTGTACCTACTTTAAATTCTATTTCTTTCTTTATTTATTATAACAACGATACATTTCGTACAGTTTACTTAATCGCTATCTTAGAATTAGGCTACATAATTATTATATTTCGGTATGGCTACATACACAATTTCTTGTTCACTTATTATATATACTACAGCTTACTTTTTTACATAATTTTATTTCTAGGCTAGGCAACATTATGCCCAGTATAATGAGCTAGCATAGATTTTCACACCCTGTTCCTCAAGTTTGCTATCCTTACTATTTTCTTAGCATACTCAATAGTTTGCTCAGTGTGTTTGCTCATGAGTTGTGTAATGCCTTGTTTGTTAATTTTTATACCAGTGGCGATTTCTAAGTCGAGCCTATCTTTAGCGTGTATAGGGTAGGCCATAAGGAGGTGGGCTACTGACTCTGACACACCTGGGTCACAAGCGCACGATGGGTCCGCCTTACACTTGAACCGCGTCAAGTATTCGGCGAATCCACCGTGCCCCGTGAGGAATTGGGTTGTTAACCCTTCGATTTTAATCCTCCTTATGACCCCATACGCTTCCACCGCGCAGGGGAAAAATAATTTCGTAGTTGAGGCAGTCTCACCCTCTCGATAACGCCTATTCCATTCGTCAAGGGAGCCGCGTCGAATGACTCCCTTGACGAATGAAACAGGACACTGATCATAGTCCTGTTTCCGTTTGAGTTTTAAGGCGGCCTCCTTCGCGAGACAATCCGCCCTCTCGTTCCCCTCGAGGCCGACATGGGCCTTTATCCAGTAGAGGGAGACGCCCTTGCCCTGCTGCTTACAGCGGCCAAGGGCGTCCCTGGTCTCTACTGAGAGGGGATGGAGAGAGTGCGGATTGACCACGCTAAGGAGCGCCGCCCTGCTGTCACTGAAAATTCCGAACGCGGCACCGCGGTGTCGCTCTGCCTCGTTCGCCGCTTCGCGCAGCGCCAGGAGCTCCGCCTGGTAGACGGTGCAATGTGCTGAGAGAGCAAACTTGCGGGCCCTTGTCTCGGACTGGCTGTTCCATACAGAGACAGCAGCCCCGACCCGGCCCTCAATTTTGCTCCCATCAGTGAATATGCGGATGTCGTGTGAAGCCACGGCGTTATATTGTTCCTCGTCTACCACGCTGTCGAACTCCAGACGTGTGCGTTCCGCGGGGTGCGGGGCGGCCAAAACGGGTGCCAGTCGCTCGATCTCCCTGTCCCCCAGCCACGCCTGGGGTACCCCTCTCTTGGCCTCATACAATGCGGCCACCTCCTGAACTCGGAGGTCCAGAGGGAGTATCCCAGCCAGCAGCAGTGCCGAGTTCAGGGAGACCGTGCGGTAGGCTTTGGTCAATTTTTGGGCGAACACACGCTGTACCGCGCTCAGTTGTTTCTTGACATACTCCTTGTCAGCTGCCTGATAGCTAGCCCCATACAATATTATTGGCTCGATGACTGCTGTGTAGATGGTCCGGATCACCTCGGGGTGAAGCCCCCAGGAGATCCGGGCCATCCTTGCCAGTTTTTTGTAAACGTTGATCGCTTTCTTACATATGTTTTTTACGTGGCTGCTGAAAGTTAAGTTGCAATCCACGGTGAGGCCTAATATTTTTATTTCTTTAGAGAGGGCAATGTCCACCCCGCCCATGGTCAGGCGTGGGTTGTCATATTTTAATTTCCTGGTAATAACCATTGCACAAGTCTTGTGTGGTGCGAATTTTAATTTGTTTTTGACACCCCACGCCCGAACACGCTCGAGGGAGGCATTGGCCCTTCTTTCGATTTCCGCTCCTGTATCCTCTTCGAAGACGAGGACCACGTCATCCGCGAAGGCATGCACGTAGTCCTCCCCCTCGTCGAGCTGGCTAAGTAAGGGATTTAATAGCAAGTTCCACAGCAAGGGACCCGTTATAGAACCTTGGACACAACCTTTTTGTGTGCCTTTCTTACATTCAGCCCCCGCATATCTCACCCGCACTGCTCTCTCGCTGAGGTAGCTACTGACAACTCGCCTCAAGTTTACGGGGCACTTTTCCTCAGCCAGTCGTACTACTATAGCTGGCCACCATGCGCTATCGAAGGCCCCCTCTATATCCAGCGACACGATCGTGACGATCCTCTTGTTATCAAGTCCGCCACGTACGCGCCCGAGCAGGCTACAGAGGGCGTCCTCGGTGCTCCTCCGGGGCATGAAGCCGTACTGACGAGTACTAATCCGCGGTAGCAAATGGAACTTAAGCCGAGCTGCCAGCATTTTCTCGTACAGCTTTCCCAACACAGGCAAGAGCCCAATCGGTCTGTAAGATTTGGGAGAGCTGTACGAGTCTTTGCCTGGCTTTCGAAGTGCGACCACAGTCGCTTCCTTCCATGGTGTTGGGAAGTATTCGAGAGCCAGGCACTTATTCAACAACTCCAAGAACAGTGCAGGCGCGCAGTTAATCGCGTGAGAACAAATGTCGGCTGTGAATCCGTCGCCTCCCGGGGCCTTTTTTGGGTTGAATGATGCGAGCGCGTCCCTAAGTTCACCAATTGTGAACGGCGGATCGCAAAGATCATCTTCCCTACCGTCGTTCACTGTCCTGGCCAGCGCGCGAATCTCTTTGTGGTCCGCGGTGTCCTCCTCGTCCCGGTCCTCTTGAAAGAAGACCGAGGCGAGGAGCCCCGCGGAATCGCTTGCATCTAGTGTGGCCCCGTTGTGCTGTAACGGTAGGTCTTCCTCCCTTGCTGTGGACCTCCCTATCACCCTATAGATGCCTTCCCATATCCCTTCTCTATCTTGCTTAGTACAAAACTCTTTCCATGACGCAGTTTGTGCTGACTTAACCTCCGACTCGTACCTGTCTTTACGCTCGAGGTATTGAGCTATTACCCACTGTCTCCTAACTGGAGCTGCACACCTGATACGGCGCCTGAAGGTAATGACCTCCTTCCTCATCTTGGCGAGGTTTTCCGACCACCATGGCATTGTGAGAGTCACTTTGTTAGTGGCTTTGGGGATTGATTCCTCGCAAGCCCTTGTCACGCATTTGTTAAAGGTTGCGAGTTTATTCTCTATCTCTCCAGTTGTTGTCACAAGTTTTATTTTCTCGGCATCCAGGTTGTTCTCCACCAAGAGGTGGGACATTTTCTCATGAAAATTGTTCCAGTTCGCTTTCTTGGTGTTGAACAACCTGGTTGTCCTGCAAATGTGTAAGCCCTTTGATTTCTCCAACTTAAGCTGGAACATTATGCCAATGTGGTCGGAGCTGGCCGCCAACGCTTCGTCCGTCCTCCAGCCGTCGACCAATCCTAGCAGGTCTCCGGAGCATGCGGTGACGTCAATGTAGCTGCAATACCTCTTGCCCCCCCTGACAGTGTCGAAGGTGGGCACCCTACCGTCGTTGAGGATGTGTAGTTTCATCTCAGTGAGAGTACCCAAAAGATCGTTTCCCCTATCATCCTCATCCTCAACGCTACTTCCCCACCAGGTACTTTTTGCGTTGGCATCACCTCCGATTATGAGCCGCCCGGGGCCCAACGTAGATCCCACTCTTTCGAGCAGATCGAGGTGGGGGCCAAGGGGTTTAACGGGTTCGACGTAGAGAGATACCAAGGTCACCTCCCAGGCAATGGTGCGGATCCTCACCACCGCGATGTTGTCGGTGGTAAGTTGGGGACACTGTATTACATCCAGTTCCGGGTCAAATACAGCGATAGCCGCCTTTACGTTGCCCGCTCCTGGTCCAGTGTTCTGGAAGATGCGTACTCCTCGGTATCTCCTCATCCCGCCCGCTACGGGGTCCCTATACGGCTCTTGAATAAGTGCAACCGACGCCTTCCTCCTGATGGCTTCCAGAATGAAGCCGTCGGTCGCAAGCTTTTTCTTTTGGAGGTTAGCCTGCAGCACTTTGTAGTGTGGGTCGTTTCCGGGGGCGCCCTCAGCAATACTGCGTGGCGGACCGCGCTATGTTGTCCCATTTTATGCGGACCGGGCAATTCCGGTCAAATGCGTCATGTGCGCTGTCGTCAAATTTTCCACGACAGCAGTTGCAGCACCTAGGTTCTTGACCTGTCCTATATTTAGGACAGTCTACCCTCAGGTGCTGTTCCCCGCAGTGGCTACATTTGGGGTCTGATTCTTTACAGAACCGACGACTATGCCCAAATCCCAGACACATGGAACACTGCACGAGTGGCGACTGGTCTGCCACTCTGACTGGTTGTATGTCGACGTGCAGCGATCCATGTTCCAGAGCTCTACGGTGTATGACGGGGGACACCTGCAGTACGACGTGGACGGTGAGCGGGTTTCGGGCATTTCTACGAAACTTGACCGTGATACGGTCCTGGGACGGATCAAGGTTCTTGAATATCCCTTTGTTCTTTGCCCGAAGGGCTGTTATTAACTCCTCGTCCTTGTACATTTTTAGGACGCTGTAGAGGACGAGCAGGGGATCCTTATTGGGGACAGTTTCCACATTAAGGGCCCCCCGCCCCCTCTCCAGCGCCCCTTTGGCTTTTTCTCGCTGCTCTACGGTTCTGTAGCCAAGCACTACTTTACGGTCCCTGGCTTTTCGAACCCGCTCCACCGTGATCCATTCGTCGTCTTCGCGCGCGGTCCGCCTCAGGTCGTTAAGAAGCTCCTCCCCTGTCTTATTTTCATCCGTGGAGGTCACCACCAGCGAATGTAGCGCCGGCCGCATCAAAGGGCGACCCCCAGCGGTGTTCGACGCCACATTCGCGTAAGATGGTGGCCCCCTGCCCTCTTTGTGTGTCTCCAGGCTGCCTTTTATTTCGGCGAGGGCTTTGCCATTTTCCACTAGGAGCCTAGTGTGCTCCTCCAGCCTCCTCATCACTTCCCCTTCCACCATGCTGGGTCCTGCGACTTCAGCAGTGGTGACAGTCGCAGTTGACTTTTTGGAACTGCCATGTCCAGTCCTTTCCTCTATTGTCTTCCTTCTGCGTTCACTGAGGATGAAGATCTTGCGGAGATTTTTCTCTTGGGACTCTATTTTAAGTCTTATCTCCTTTTTCAAGTTCCTGGACTCCTGGCAACCCTGTTTGATGAGATCCAGACATGACAGAGCCGTCATGTAAAGATCCTCCGGTGTTAGAGCCTCTATAGTCGCTAGTTGGAGGACCGCCTCCTCTGTATATTCGCTAGCGAGCTGTGACGTGATGATATCCGCTGTTGGCTTGCGGGTCACCTTGGTTGTGATATTGTCCGCTGGTGATCTGCGGACATTGGAGGCACTAATAAATAGGGCTTTGGGCTTTGTGACCGTTTTGGTTGAGACTGTTGTTGGTCTCTGTGTGAGAGGGGTTACGTTGGTGGAGTTTCCCTCTATCTCTCCAATACTGTCCCTCACCGATTTGGTTGGCCGTATTTTTGGAGATTGTGATGTGGAGGTGGAGGTTCCAGGGGAGGAACCCGCCTGCATGAGTCTCGGAGAACGTTCGATAGGCATTGTGTAGGTATTATCCACGCAACACTATCGAGTGGATTAAAATAAGATTCGATAATTGTACAAAAAGAAAAGACACGAAACACCGATAAAATAGAGTCAAATAAAATAATAAAGCCTTAAACTAAGTTCTTGCCACAAAAGTGGTCAAGATCGTCCTAACCTAAACCTATATGGTTCCTGTCCGAGCCCCTGCGCGTGGGACGCACTCGATCGTCAAAAGTGCTATATGATGTGTGGTGCGTGTGTGTGTGTGTGTGTGTGTGTGTGTGTGTGTGTGTGTGTGTTTGCGTGTATGTGCGTATGTATTGAGTAGCTCAGTTCGATTGGAACAGGGTGCGAGGTGGTGAGCGCCAATAGGCGGTCAGTACAATATAGGTCACAAGTATGGGTAGCTCAGCTACCCTGTCAAAGAAGAAGAACAAAAGAAATAGGCGAACAACAATAGGTCACACATACAAAATAAGTAATATAAACAATGATAAAATAAAGCAAATTCGAGATAGAGCCTTCTCTATCTGTCTCTTGTAGCTCAGCTACCGTCTAATAGTATGCCAATAGGGCACTAGTCTTAACTAACTTAACCTAGCATAAAACAAACTAAAACTATGTATTGAGTCGCAATAGCGATCGTCAAACAAGAAAAAACCCCTTAACCTAATACAGTCACCCTGACAATAGGTAGAGTCACTTAAACTGCTTGTAGATACTAAATTTGGGCCCTCTGGCGCCAAAAATGGCGACTCTACGGCTGTCTCTACGAGAAACTCTAGGTAGAGTCCCCCCTCTAGGTCGAGCGGGTAGAGCTCCCCGAGCCCTCCACAACGAACCCAAACTCGGGGGTCCTAGGACCAAGGGTTCGGAGACAGCAGGGTCGCAAAGTTTTCGTGCAGGGACGTGCACGAAACTCCAAACCCCGATATCTCACGAACTACCGATCCGATCCAACCGAGCGAGGGCTCCCCGCAAAGGTCCCGGCAAGGTCTATCCCCCGGCACAACTTTGGGGTCAAAAGGGGTGACTCCAAAAGTAACCCCCCCAAGTTTGTGGGGTCTACCCCCCACCACACTAGACGGATTTAAGGGAGGAAGCCGAGTCCCCCAGAGAAAACCAGGGGTCGCTACGACCACCGGTTCCGGAGATATACGGCCCCAAAGTTTTTCAAAATGGCGGATGTGCCAAACTTTGGGTACGTATATCTCGAGTTCCCGACGTCCCAGCGAACCCAGAAAAGTTTCTCCCTGGTGGGCTCGACACCCTCTATGACTCTATGATGCAAAAATGAAGAAGATAATTTTGAAAATTTTCCGGGAAAATTTTTCCCGGATTTTCCGGAAAAGTGTAGTGCGGGATAGGTGGCCCTTCGCTGACACCCCCAGTCGAAGTCCGGCCCCCCTGCGACCCCCGGTTCCGGAGCTATAGGTGTTTGAAAAAAGGCAAGATGGCCGCGCGCGCTCAAGGTCAAACTTTGACCGTGCGTAGCTCCTAAACGGCTGGTCGCAGTGGGCCCAAAATCGATATCTGGGCTTGGCACGGCGTCTTCTGTCCACCTAGGCTTCCAAAATCAAATTCTGGGCAAAAGGCTCAGAATCGCACTAAATGGTAAAGAATTTAAAATTTACTCCCCGGCCCGTCCGGCAAAGAAAAAATTTTTCCAATAGAATGATCCAGTCCGGAGAAAACTTAAGTGCAAACTTCGTGCAGGTCTCGTGCGGAATGCTGGAAATTACGATTTTCCTTGTTTCCAACGCTAGAAAGGGCTAGTTTGGGCTTAAACAAGTGTAGGAGGCTTGTCCAAACCCAACCCCAACGCTAAAAACAAGGAAAGTCTACCCCTTTTTATTAAATTTGGAAAAAATGCAAAAAATTCGTTATCTCCGAGCTGGATAGTCACAAAAATCCACAAAAAATCTTATAATTAGTAGAAAATACAGCACTATCACCTATATAAAATACATAAACAAAATCACAATTTTCCGTGAAAATTTCCACGAAAAACTGGAAAAGTCACTTTTTTGATTATGGCGAATTCAAAAATCGTCCAAAAAATCCCAAAGTCGGCAGGCACGGAGAACTAATGAGCGCGCAAAAGATAGCAGTTGCCGTTTTTTAATATCTGCTCTGGTTTCGCTGCTATAGGTACACAAAGTTAGCACTTTCTAATTGTTCTATAAAATTTTCTAATTGTCAAAAAATTTTTCTGTTTCCAGAATATACTTGCTGTTGGTATTATCTTCCTCTCCACAAAAAATCACGGTCCTCGGACAGCTGGTTCGGGTACCACGTGCCCACGTGGTACTTGTTTTTCTGGTTTTCCCAGGAAAACCGGGGCCTTGCGGGGAAAACTGACCGACGTGAACGGTGGGGCTCCACTGCCCGCAGCCGGAGACACTTGCAGATTGGAGGTCCTTGCAGTATACACCAAGTTATTCAACGAAAACTGTCACACCACGTGTCAAACAACCTCAAAATAGGTGTTAAAAGCTTAATAGCAACGGAACGGCTATCGTCCCCTTAACGTGCTATACGTTAACGTGTAGGTGGCACTGAGACGAAACTTTTGATGTAAAGCACTTTGCGATCGCGTAAGAAAAACCCACTCAAAACAATTTTTTTTCGTGCGGAGCGCTATGGAAAACGATCCGGTCGTCGCGGAGAGTGACGGGCGACTGTGTGGTTAGGTTAGGTTAGGTTAGGTTTTTTTTTTTTTTTTTTTTTTTTTTTTTTTCTTTACTGACGCCTTCGACCCAAGTCGAAGCCTATTCGAACTATTACTACTTAACTATTCTAGGCTACTCTAATGTCTCTAAACCCTCTCAGGGTTCATTTCATATTTAACTAGCCTTATAATTATTCGTCACGCATTCATTCCGAGCCTCTTTATCATTCCAGTTCTATCATTTATACCTCTCGTACTTTCTTTCAGGACCTTTCATTCTTTGGGACACATAGGGGTGGGGGGGTATATTTGAGCGTCTTTTATTTATTTTAATTCCAAAAAAGATTTACATTAATAAATTATGCACATAACTTATTTTAAAACTATATCTAATTCTAATATCTAATTTACAACATAACATAACACTTTAACCTTTAATTTACAATTTAGATACTTTTGTGTCTTTACTTCAATTCTTACACTTTTCTACTAGTGTCTTACTTTCCTGGTTTAAACATGCTTCCTTACATCTACTGTAGGTATTTATTCATAAATAGCTATCTGAGATATGTTAATTTGCATTTCTATTGTTTACTATTTTTACAATGGTCTCCCAATATTCAAGAAAATATTTTCTGTAGTTTTTGGACATTAGTATTGGTAAGTTGGCTTTGCATATCTTCATGTCTACCTTCTGTTCTAAATCAAATCGTGCCCTTTGGTGGATTGGGCAGTCCGCCAAGAGATGGACGACCGTCTCTTCCACTCCTGGCTCGCAGGCGCACGATGGATCCCCCTTACACTTGAAACGGTACAAGTATGAGGAGAACCCACCGTGCCCCGTCAGAAGCTGGGTGGTGATGCCGGAGATCTCAATTTTTCGGACGATGCTATATGCATCCAGTGCGCAGGGGAAGAAGAGCTTGGTGCCCGAAGCCGTTTTGCCCAGTCTGTACCTTTCGTCCCATTCATGAAGCGTGGTCTGACGCAGACCTCGCTTCACGAACGAGACGGGGCACAGGCTATAATGCGGCGCAATTTTTAATCGTAGAGCCGCCTCTTTCGCGAGTTGGTCTGCTCGCTCATTGCCCTCCAACCCGGCGTGGGCCTTGACCCAGAACAAGGATATTTCCTTACCCTGGGTCAATCCCCGCTTGATGGTAGACCTGGCTTCAATTGCCAGAGGGTGGAGGGCGCGGTGATTTGTCACTGTCATGAGTGCGGCTCTACTATCGCTAAAAATGCCGAATGTGGCCGCGCCTCGCTTGAGGGCCTCACTGGCCGCTTTGCATATGGCCAGGAGCTCTGCTTGGTAGACGGTGCAGTACGGGGAGAGAGCAAGTTTGAGGGTCTTTATTTCGGCCCCGTTATCCCACATGGATAACGCAGCGCCGACTCGACCCTCAATCTTGCTCCCATCCGTAAAGATTTGGATTTCCGTTCGATTTTGAACGCTCATATAGTGTTCCTCGTCTACCAGACTTACGAACTCCAGATTCATATGCTCCGCGGGGTGAGGAGCCTCAATTGCTGGGGCCATCCGCTCGATCTCCCTATCCTTCAACCATGGCTGGGGCACTCCTCTCTTGGCCTCGTACAACGAGGCCACCTCGCGAACTCTGAGGTCCAGAGGGAGCATCCCAGCCAGGATCAACCCCGAGTGCAGGGAGACCGTGCGGTAGCCTTTGCAGAGCTTCTGAGCGAAACCGCGCTGCACCACATTCAGCTGCTTCTGGACACCAAGCTTTCCCACCGCAGGACACCAGCTACTGGCTGCATACAACACCGTCGGCTCCACAGCGGCGTTGTAGATAGTCCGGATCACCTCGGGATGCAATCCCCAACTGATCCGGGCCATCCGCGCCAGCTTGTGGTAAATACCAATTGCCTTCCTGCATACGTTAGTGACGTGAGTGTTGAAGGTGAGTTTTTCGTCGATGGTGAGCCCCAGGATTTTGATCTCCTTGGACAGTCCAATGCCTACCCCGCCCATGCTGAGGCGTGGGGCATCGTACTTCTGCCTCCGCGTGATTACCATCGCACAAGTTTTGTGCGGTGCGAATTTCAGCTTGTTTCGGATGCCCCACTCCCGCACATGCTCGAGAGAGGCATTGGCCTGTCCCTCAATCTCCAAGGCGCTGTCCCCATCGAACACCAAAACCACATCGTCCGCGAATGCCTGTACGCGTCCTGTCCCCTTTTCCAGTTGATGCAATAAGGGATCCAGTAATAGGTTCCACAGTAAGGGTCCGCCAATAGACCCCTGGACGCATCCCTTCTCCGTGGAGCGTCTGCACTCCTCGCCCGCATACCTAACCCTTACCTCCCTGTCGCTAAGGTAGCTACTGACGACTCGTCTCAAATTCGCCGGGCAGTTCTCCTCCGCCAGTCGTACTTTAATTGCCGGCCACCATGCGCTATCGAAGGCGCCCTCTATGTCCAAGGACACAATAAGGACTATCCTTTTCTCATTAAGTTTAGCCCTTATATGACCCATGAGGTCATAGAGGGCGTCCTCGGTGCTTTTTTGTGGCATAAAGCCGTACTGGCGGGGGCTAATCGTCGGCAATAGGTAGAAGTTGAGACGAGCCACCAGCATCCTCTCGTACACCTTCCCCAGGACGGGTAGTAGACCAATAGGTCTGTACGACTTGGGGACGGCGTACGAGTCCTTTCCTGGCTTCCTCAGTGCAACCACCACGGCTTCCTTCCATATCTTGGGAAAGTAGCCGCGGTGAAGGCACCGATTCAGCAGCTTCAAGAAGAGTAAGGGGTCGGCCCCAATGGCGTGGGTGCAGATATCGGCCGTGAAGCCATCCGCCCCCGGAGCTTTCTTGGGATTAAATTTACGGAGAGCATCGTAGAGTTCGCACAATGTAAAGGGGGGGTCATCATTATGATGACCCCTTTCCTTGTCCAGTCTATTTGCTAGTTCTCTAATTTCGCGATGCCCTCCGTTGTCCTCTTCTACCCGATCTTGCGGGTAGAAAGTTCGGGCCAGCAGCTCGGCTGAGCCTTTAGCGTCCAAGTAGGAGCCATTGGCGGTTAGGAGCGTGTCCTCCTCCCTCACTGTGGACCTCCCGATAACACGATAAATGCCCTCCCATAGGCCCTCCCTGTCCTGCTTTCCGCAGAAGTTCTTCCAACTTTCGACCTGCGCCATTTTTACTTCGCTTTCATACATCTCCTTTTTCTCTAGGTACTGCGCTATCACCCATTCCCTTCGGACCGGCGCAGCGTTCCTGATTCGACGCTTGTAGGTGATCATTACCTTCCTTAAGTTGGCGAGTTTTTCCGACCACCATGGCGAAGAGATCAGCCCCCCCGGCTTTTTAACTGGGATACTCTCTCTGCACGCACCCTCGACTGCCTTCGTATAAGCTTCGGCCAAGACATCGAGCTCGTTGTCGTGTCTTGTGTCGCCTATCACTATATCCGGAAGCAGCCGAGCCATGTTAGCTTTGAAAGCATCCCAGTCTGCCTTTTTGGTGTTATAGGCGCGAGTGGTACGGCTGATACTTGTACCTTTTGCCTTCACCAGGTTGAGGCTGAACTCTATGCCGGTGTGGTCTGAGCTCGGCGTGAGGCTTGTGTCAACCTTCCAAGCGCCGATCCAGGCGACCGCATTACTGGTGCAAGCCGTAATGTCCACATAGCTGTAGTACCTTTTTCCGCCTCGTACAGTATCGAAAGTTGGAATATTTCCGCTATTCAAGACATGGAGGTCCATTTCAGCGAGTACCCCTCTCAGTAACTCGCCCCTATCGTTCTCAAATCTGTGACCCCACCAGGTGCTCTTCGCGTTGGAATCGCCCCCAAAAACAACAAGCTGGGAACCTAGACTCCGCCTCACCTCCTTGAGCCGCTCTAAGTAGGGCCCCAGTGGTGCTGGCTTCGGCTCAAAGTAGAAGCACACCAGCGTGATCATCCAGGCACTGGTCCGGATCCCCACCACTACGATGTTGTCAGTGGTGAGTTGCGGGTACTGTACAACATCCACATTCGGATCGAAGACGGCAATAGCCGCCTTCACAGTCCCTCCTCCTTGCCCAGTGTTCTGGTAGACCCTTACGCCCTGGTATGACTTCATTTTTGCCGAGTTGCCTACGTAGGGCTCTTGAATGAGAGCGGCCGTGGCTTTCCGCCTCGAGGCTTCGAGTATGAAGTCGTCGATTGCCAGCTTCTTCTTTTTGAGGTTCACCTGCAGCACCTTGTAAGGGGCCACATTCCCCGGGACAACGTTAGCACCGGTACTGAGTGGCGGTCCTCGCTATAGTGTCCCACCTTTCTCTCACAGGGCACGCGTCGCTGAATACACTGTGCCCCGTGCTGCTCAGCTTCTCTCTTTGGCAGTTACAGCAGGTCGGCTCTACACCAGCGGCGTAGTCGGGGCAATCGGCTCTTAAATGAGTCCCGCCACAGTGACTACACCTAAGCTCGTTCTTGGGGCAGAGCCTCCTGGTGTGTCCATACCCTAGGCATGAGGAGCACTGCACCAAAGGTGATTGGTCCGCCACCCTTATGGGTTGGAGGTCAATGTGCAGTCTCCCCATGTCCAGGGCACGGTTGTAGACCTCCGGAGAGACCCTGAGCACCACGTGGCATGTGTGAGGATTTCTGGCCGTCTTTTTATACAATACTCCCATACGGTCCTGTTCTGGGGTCAGGCCTCGGAACACATTATGGTTCCGAGCCCTTATTACCTTTAACATATTGTCGTCCGTATGGGTTCGCAGGACGTTATAAAGAATAAGGAGCGGGTCCTTATTCTTAATCTGCTCGACGGCCAGGTCCTTCTGCTTTGCGGCTATTCTCTCCTGCGCCCTTCTCCTTTCATTCTCGGTTTTATAACCTACTATCACTTTCCTATCTTTCGCCTTCCTTATCTTCTCAACCATGACCCATCCTTCATCTTCATTCGCTACCTTGGTTAGGTTAGGTTAGGTTAGGTTAGGTTAGGTTTTTTTTTTTTTTTTTTTTTTTAAATTAGGTCCCACTGAAACATTACATTCCAGTGAGACTCTTCAGGAATCCCCCCACTCGATTAATCATGTGGGGCCCTTGTTACAGTTGTCTTATTTATTAATCAATGATTTATGTCAGTTTAGAAAAGTGATAATTTTGTTATTATTTCAATGTTTTGGTTTTATTAGTTTTATATTATAATTTAGATAAATGTAATATGTAGTCTTTTCGAAATATAATTATTTATCTAGTATATATTAATGTATATATGTAGATTATTATATGGATATAGTAATATATTTTTAAATAAGGAGGAAGAGTAGTAAGCAGATGCAGCTTGGTCTAATTTTCCAAAGAAAATTATTCTCAAGTGTGTTTTAAGTATTTATTATATATTTATACATTTATATTTTTTTTTTTTATAATATGAAGATACATAGATATAATAGGATATTTATAGTTACTGAAGCAGTAACTTGGTCTATCTTTGTCTATTATTATTATGTTATATTATGTCAGTATATATATATATAGATATGATGAGTAGATGATTCATTGTTGAAGAGCATATGATATAGGTATATATATATAAGTTATTATTATGATATAGTTTTAGAGTAAGGAATAAGAGTATTTGACAGATGCATCTTGGTCTAATTTTCCTAAGGAAAATTGTTCACAAGTGTATTTTATATATTACGTTTAGAATAGGATTACATAGCTCATAGATATAGGTTTATAGGAAGAGATTTAGGGAAAGTTTTATATTATATTATGTTATAAAAGAAGCCAGAAAGACGATACATAATTTTAGGTATTTATTATTAGTGGTTTTAATCAATCTCCGTGTTTAAAATTTAATTTGTTTTGAAACATTGTTAGAGTAGTTTTCGGGGTTTTCCTGTTAAATGGTTTGTTTATTATGGTTGTTATTGCAATTTAGTCCGATTAATAATGTATTAAATTTTGAATAGGTGGATTTGATTTATTTACGTCTTTTGTTTCTTTGTTGTATGATATGTTTGTGTAGGTTTGTGTTTTGTGTATACTTATTTTTATTGGTTTATTATGCAATTTTATCTTATATAAAATGCAGAATGCCCGATGTGTTGAAAAAATGTAATTTTGATGTAGCATGTAGTGTGATTAGTAGTGAAATGTATGTCCTGATACTGGTGTGTAATAAACTGTACAGTGTTCATTTTGTGTTATTTGTGTACATACTTGTTTTGCCTGATAAGCATCTTACAATAGGTGGAGTCTGCACGTTATTAGGTTTTTAAAATTGTTCCCTTAGAGTCTGTAGATAGCATACATAAGTATTATGTAATAGTGCTCGCAATTATTAATATTAAATAGGTTATGTTTCCTTTAAAGGTGTTAGATTTTGCTTCCGTACTCCTTGTGTCCAACACAGTGTCCAGAGTATCTCTAGCGATATGCTACTGACGCTCTGGCCACTGCGTCCCACTTTTTTCGTACTGGGCAGTCCTCAAAGAAGGCATGGTGGTACTCTTTCTTCCCCGTGGCCCGGTAACAATTTATACAGCAGGGACGATAGCCTTCTCTCGGGCATTCCTCGTCCCTGTCGTGAGGATGCTCTCCGCAGTTTGAGCAGAGGTCCACCTTCTCCTCACTGGTGCAGTAACGTTTTCCGTGGCCATAGCCCAGACACCGAGTGCACTGTACGAGAGGCGACTGGTCCTCTACTACGACTCTCTGGTGATGTATGTAGAGTCGCCTCGCCTCAGTCGCTCTCGCCCACGCCCCCGGGTCCACGCTGATGACCACGTGGTGGCAGTCAGGGTCTCGCGCTCTCCTCTTGTACCGGACGGTTATGCGGCTGTCTTCGCCGTCGAACTCCCTAAACACGTCCCCGTTCTGGCTCCGAAGGGCGCACAGAAGTTCCCCATCGGTATGCTCCTTAAGCACGCCCTTCAAAATCAGAAGAGGGTCCTTGTTCCGGATATCCTCGACGACGAGGCGTCCTTTCCCTTCTAGTCTGTCTTTGATTTTGTCTCTCTCCTCTTTTGTACTGCACCCCATTATTATTTTCCGATCTTTGGCCTTCTTAATCTTTTCTACCTTGACCCATCCCTCCCCGTTCGCATCCATAGCCTCCCTAATATTGCCCAATATACAGTCCGCGGTTTCGTTTTCGTCAGTCGAGGTGACAGCGACTGAGTACAGCGTCTTCGGCTCCGGTTTGCCGTGTTGGATGCGGTCCCAGGTCTTCGCGGTGACTCGCTTCACTTCATCTATCTTGATGACGAGATCCGTGTACTGTGTATTGGACTTTTCCTGTTCGACACTACTTTCTGCCCATCTATCTTTAGAATCGGTCAGTACTATGTTGGTGGCTTCGTCGATTCTGGCTAGGATGCGACGCTCCATCTCCTGAAGCCCTGCCCAATCATTCCCCTGCGACTCCACCATCACACTATCAGCTGTCACCCGCTCGGCTCCCGTAATCGGTCCTTTTATGGACCGTTGCCCCTCTATAACCGCTTCGGCCTCCTTAACTAGCTGGTAGAGGCGCTCTATTTCCTTGGTGACCGTCAACTTGATATCAGTCCTCAAGTTCCTCGCGCTATTCAGTGCCATCTTGGCGCGGTTGTTGCACAGCTTCGCCTCCTGTGCCCTGCCCGCCACTGGTGCCGCGGGCCCGTCAGGAGCCGCCGCTGCCAGTGCGGACGAGGCCGAAGGCGACGCTGCTGGCTCTCGTGACTCAGGGAAGATGTTCGGAACCTGGTCATTGGACTTTCTACCTTTTCTTGTCTTGGTCGCCTTTTTCAGGAGGTTATCTTGCTCTGTCTCGGGGCCACTGTCCAAGACAAAGGTTCTCTCACTCATCGTATGGCGGTTTGTTTCATTTGGAAACGGTGAGTGGCCTGCGAAATTCATGTTTAAGGGACGAGTAACTAAAGTGACTAAAACTAGGTGTATAGGTGTATAAAATGTATATATAAAATGTAAAAATGTAAATGGGACAATACAAAGTTACACAAATCTGCCGCGACTATATAAAAGTGTATAAATAATAATTGTCAATTTAAAATGAGAGGTCAATATAATTATAAAAGTCAGTTTTAATTAGGGTCACAATAAAAATGTACAGAGTACACAGGTTATAATATATAGTATAATTCCAATTGGAATTTTGTTAAACAAAGGTCAAATACAAGAGTGTACAATGTACACAAGTTAGCACGCAAAGCGTATCAAAATTGAAATAGGTATAACCAAGTTATAATCGCCTTAAACTAAACAAAAACCGCACTTCAGGCCGGTTAAAACTGGTTTCAGCAGCTAGCGCGCGACCTCGCGTGCCCCTCCCGACCGAGCTGATGTGCCTAGAGCAGAAAATCAGGGTTGCTCGTGTTTATGAAAATCGCGTTTTTCACGAAAACTACGGACCCTAGGCGGTCGTGTGAGGTACCTACGGAAAGGCCTCGTCGGCGGCCACACGGTGGTGTAAGAAGCAGTATAGGCTTTCCTGAAAAATTTTGAAAATAACGCCCAAAAACCGAAAAATGAATTAAAAATTTAGACTAAAAAGTTTATTATTGGGCGAACTGTACCACCTAGAAAGTCGGGAACGGTACCGACGGACAGAGGGCGTCCCAGTGGACACGTTCCAATCGCTAGATGCACAGGTTACGACTGATGGTAAACCAAAGTTGAGGAGTTAAGTTTTAGTAGGTAGGTACTAAGTTGGCACTTCGCTCCCTCGGGAACACCTTGGAGTATAATCGCCTGAACGGCACGGCGGTGTAGTTGCCGTCTCCCTTGAGCGTCCCTAGGTATCAGAACCCCCCTAGACCCCTAAAAAATTCAGAAACTAAAATTAAAATGAAAATTTAATAAACAACCTATGGAATCGACCTAAGGATACCAAATACAGATGATGATGTATCCGTGTGGTGTGTCGGAAGACAGGTAATGTATCCGCGCACTTGATGGTATACGATTAACACCGAGTGTCCGTAGCAAAAAGTCTAGTAAAAATTATTTAAAAGTTAAAATGTGGTGAAAATCCCTACTCGGCTGGCGAAATATGGTGTTATTATGCACAGGACTCGCCTGATCTTCTCGTGTGTAGTATCAGAAGACGCGCAAAGTCGTCTCACACAATATGGTGTAATTAGAATTTCAGCGGTTGGTACAAAAAGTTTGGCAACAAGCAAACTTGCTGCCAAAAAACGTTCGAAAATCGCTCAAAGTGACGTAAGTAAGGGATTTTCGTGAAAAATCTATGAAAATTGTGAAAATTTATGGTCGCGCTGAATAGCCGGCAGCGTCCCGAATCTAAATATGTATATATTGTATATGTTTATCAATGCTAATTAGCTATAAAATTTTTACAAAGTTTTAAATGCGGTTCGGTTAGGTTAGGTTAGGTTAGGTTAGGTTAGGTTAGGTTAGGTTAGGTTGGGGCACGCCCCAAGAGCTTTCCAGTACGTCCCCGTCGTGTGCCCTGGACCCCAACGTGACCACCGTAACGGAGTGGCACGTTGGGTGACCGAATCTGGAAAAGCGAATCTTGCGGCAAGCAGTGATACTGATTTTTTGTTGTCCTCTGTCCGTATCGGCACTGTCCTTTTTAGGACGATGTCGAGCACTCGCAGAGAGGATGAGTCGTGCCGGGACCAAGCTCCCGAACGACAGGCGCGTGAGCGCAAGGAGAAGATGGCAGTGTCGTGCCGGGACCAAGTTCCCGAGGGACAGACCCGTCGGTGCTCGGTGAGGCTGTCGAGGTTGTCGAGGCCTCCAACACCTGCACCTTCCATGGCGGGATCCGACATGGATGTCAGTGCGACATCATCGCGTGAAAGCAGCGCTACTCATAAGAGACAGCGCGGCGAGGAGGAGACCGAGTCCCCGGTCCTCCAGGGTGAGGCGGTGCCGACCGCATCCCCGCGGTCACCCCGCGCAAAACGTATGGCCGTCGAGGAGTTGGACCCCCAGTCGGAGGTGTTCCAATTTCCGGGTTCGGTGGCAGGATCGCGATCGTCTTCAGTGGCGTCGCGATCCTCTAGAAGGTTAGCAGCGGACCCTGCATGGGAGAAACTGCCCACTGATCAGTTGGCGGCCAAGGTCCGTAGAAATATGGACCTTGTGCTGGAGGTCGCCAGCAAGTCAAAAAATTTAAAGGGTGGCTTCATAAAGGCCCTCAAGGATGCGGCATTCGATGTCATTGATGTCGTAGCCGTGCTTGAGGGCCGTAACGTCAATGACGAGGTGGCCACCCTTCGGGCGGAGGTGGAGAGGCTTCGCCTAGAGGTCCGTTTCCTCCGGGAGGAGAAGGCAGCGGCGAAACCAGCCGCTGTGGCTCCACTGGAGGAGATGTCGCGGGCCATTATGGACCGTGTGCTGTCCGCGGTGGACGCGAGGTGGGCGGGCTTGGAGCCTAGACTCCTGCCAGAGCCACGCCTCCGCCCGCCCCTAGCCGCTGATGCCAGGCGCAAGGCCGACCCGAAACCCGGTCCATCGGCTCTCCCGCAGCCGTCACCGCCGCCTCCGCCTTCTAAGTCGTCGCCGCCGCCCCTTCCCCCGAAAGCGGGTTCAGCGAAGGGAAAGGGAAAGGGGAAGAGGAGCACCCCCAAGGAGAGCGAGCCGAGGCCGCTGCCGCCTGCCCCGTCGTCAATGGACGAGGGGTGGGTGACGGTAGCCAAAAGGCCGAAAAAGAAGAAGGCTGGAGCGCCGGCTGCTGTCCAAAAGGCCAGCACGTCGGCCCGTACCGCAGCTTCCTCTGCACCCTCTTCTTCTAAAAAGAAGAGGCGTACACGCAAGAGGAAGGGACCGCGTGCACCCCGCTCTTCGGCAGTAGTGATAACGCTGCTGCCGGAGGCCTCAGAAAAGGGCGCTACGTACGCGGACGTCATCCGGGGGTTGAAGTCGCAGGTTGACCTGCAGGACTTCGACATCCCCCAGATGAATTTTAAGAAGGCGCAGACCGGTGCTACCATATTGGAGGTGGCCGGTGACTCCAGCGGTGAGAAGGCCGATAGGCTGGCGGCGCGTCTCCGGGAGGTGCTCGGCTCTGAGACGGCGAACGTATCCAGGCCAGTCAAGTGCGCAGACTTGCGCATTGCTGGTCTGGATGACTCTGTGACGAGGGAGGAGGTGGCTGACGCAGTCGCGCGCCGCGGAGGCTGCCCTCCCCTGAACGTCAAGGTCGGCGAGATTCGCCGGACGTTGAGGGGGAGTGGCACGGTGGTGGTGAGCTGCCCCGTGGAAGCGGCCATGAAAGTTTCATCTGGGCGTTTAAAAGTGGGCTGGGTCTCCGCTCAAGTAACTCTGCTTGAACGAAGACCCATGAGGTGCTTCCGGTGCCTGATGTCAGGACACGTCAGGTCACAGTGCACCTCACAGGATGACCGCGGTGAAATCTGCTACCGCTGCGGTCGTCCTGGCCACAAAGCCGCGGCATGCTCGGCCGACCCCCACTGCGTCATCTGCGCAGCAATGGGTGGTGGACCGAGCAACCATATAGTAGGCGGCAAAGCATGCCGCGGGACAAAGCCCAGAAAGGGCACAAGGGCGGCCGGAAGGACCCCGGCTGCCCCAGTTCCCGTGGCAGCGACGCCCCCGCAAGGGCGAGAGGAAGCGATGGAACCGTAATGGACGGTATCCCCCTTCGCTTCCTCCAGGCGAACTTGAACAACTGCGCCCGGGCGCAGGACCTCCTCCTGCAGTCCATGGCGGAGTGGGCCATTGATATGGCGATTGTTTCCGACCCGTACTTTGTCCCTCCTCACGGTCTGTGGCTGGGGGACACAGACGGGTCGGTGTGTGTTATCGCGTCTGGGACACAGCGAGTGGCGCCCCCCTCCCTCATTTCCAGGGGGAGGGGCTTCGTGGCCTGTGGGTGGGGGAGGTACATCATCATTGCGGTGTACTTCCCTCCCAGCATGAGACTGGCCGAGTTCGAGACGGCGCTGGACGTGGTGGGTGCCCTGCTGGGGCAAATCTCACCCCGTCTGGCGGTGGTCGCCGGGGACTTCAATGCCCATTCCACGGCTTGGGGTTGCCCCGCGGCCTCAGCCGACGAACGCGGCCGGTTGCTGGAAGAGTGGGCCACGACGACCGGCCTGACGATCAGTAACCGTGGGTCGGTCGACACGTTCGTGACACAGCAGGGGAAGTCCATCGTGGACATCACGTTCACGACCCCTGCCGTCGCACTGGCAGTCCGGGACTGGCGAGTCCTGGACGACGTGGAGAATCTAACGGATCATCGGTACATCCGTTACGATGTCTCCACGGGCCAGCACGTGGTGAGTCCCAGACGCGAGGGGCCGTCCGCCAAGAGGTGGGTCCTGGGGTGCATAGACCGGGAGGCGCTGAAGCTGGCGTCGATCGTCCAGTCATGGGCGACTCCTCCGGCGGAAGTAGGAGTCGAGGAGGAGGCCGAATGGTTCGGGAGCGCCGCGTCGCAAATCTGCGACGCGTGCATGCCTCGGGCCAAGCCTCGACTCCCCAACCGGAAGGTGTACTGGTGGACGCCGGAGATCGCTGAACTGCGATCTCTGTGTGTCGCGAAACGTCGCCGGTACACCAGGTACCGCCGCAGGGCGCGGCGGGTACCGGAGGAGGAGGCGCAGCTGTACGCCGACTACCGGTCGTGCGCTCAGTCCCTCGGGGTGGCAATAGGGGACGCGAAGGAAGCTTCGAGGGCGTCTCTATTAGCCACCCTTGACCGGGACCCCTGGGGGCGGCCCTACAAGGCGGTCAGGGCTAAGCTCCGTCCATGGGCGCCTCCGATCACGGAGTGCCTGGAGCCGAGAGTGCTGGGGGAGGTTATCTCCTGCCTGTTTCCACAGGGGGAGGAGGGGTTCGTTCCCCCGGTGATGGCTCCGGCGCGCAGAGAGGAGGTCGTGACGGAGGTGCCGCAGGTCACAACGGCGGAGTTGGCCGTGGCCGTCAGGCGGGTCCAGGAGAAAGGTGTGAAGGCTCCTGGACCCGATGGAGTTCCCGGACGCGTTTTGGTGGTCGCGCTCCGGGAGCTCGAGGAGCGGTTCTGTGGGCTGATGAGTGCGTGCCTGCAAACTGGGCAATACCCGGTCCAGTGGAGGACGGGCAGGCTCGTACTCATCAAGAAGGAGGGACGGCCCGCGGAATCGCCCTCGGCGTACCGACCGATAGTGCTGCTGGACGAGGCGGGTAAGCTCTTTGAGAGAGTGTTGTTCGCTCGCATCGTCCGGCACCTCGAGGATGGAGGTCGCGGCCTGTCCGACTACCAATATGGTTTTCGGCCACGTCGCTCGACCGTCGACGCCGTCCTTCGAGTGAGGGCGCTGGCGCAAGAGGAGGTCCGCAAGGGCGGGGTGCTATTGGCGGTGTCACTGGACATCGCCAATGCGTTCAATACCCTGCCCTGGGAGTGCATACGGGAGGCGCTCAAATACCATGATGTGCCTCCCTACCTCCGCAGGATTGTCGGCGCCTACCTATCGGAGCGGTACGTGGAGTACCCAGGAGAGGGTGGCAGCCTTCACAGGTGGGCCATGTGCCGCGGTGTTCCGCAGGGGTCAGTGTTGGGGCCCCTCTTGTGGAACATCGGGTACGACTGGGTACTCCGAGGAGCTCGCCTCCCGGGCGCCAACGTGACCTGCTACGCAGATGACACGTTGGTTACTGCCCGGGGGGCGACCTATGAGGACGCCGCGCGCCTCGCCACTGCGTCGGTGGCCATGGTCGTGCGGCGAATAACGATGCTGGGACTCGAGGTGGCGCTCAACAAGTCGGAGGCCATTTGTTTCCATGGCCCTCGGCGAGTGCCACCGGCGGACTCCCACATCGTAGTGAGTGGCACCCGGATCGAGGTCAAGTCTGAAATGAGGTACCTTGGGCTTGTCCTCGATCCACGATGGAGCTTCCGCGCTCATTTCAACCGCCTGGTCCCCCGTCTGCTCGCCACGGCCGTCGCCCTTCGGCGGCTGATGCCGAACCTAGGGGGACCCCAGACGAGCAGCCGCCTCCTGTACATGGGAGTGGTGCGGTCGATGGCCCTATACGGGGCCCCCGTGTGGGTCGAAGCCCTGACGGCACACAACATCGCCCTCTTGCGACGTCCGCAGAGGGTGATGGCCGCCGGGGCGATAAGAGGATACCGCACCATCTCATTCGAGGCGGCTTGCGTTATGGCGGGCTCCCCTCCGTGGGAGCTGGAGGCCGGTGTCCTCGCGTCAGTGTATCATTGGCGCGAGGAGGCCCGGAGCCGGGGTGAATTCCCAGCACCTTCGGAGGTGGGAGAGCGGAGGCTCCATGTGAGACGGTTCATGCTCCGGGAGTGGGAGCGGCGGCTGGCCAATCCCACGGCCGGCAGCAGGACCGTCGAGGCGATCCGTCCGGTCCTCAGAGACTGGATGGACAGATCGCGGGGGTCGGTAACGTTCCGCATGGCGCAGGTCCTTTCGGGGCATGGATGCTTCGGAAGCTACCTGTGCCGGGTGGGACGAGAGCCGACCAGTGGGTGCCACCACTGTGGCGGCGTTGATGACACGGCGCAGCACACCCTAGAGGAGTGCCCCGCGTGGGCTGGGGAGCGCCGTGCTCTCATCGCCGAAGTGGGGACGGACCTCTCGCTGCCGGCCGTAGTTCTGTCTATGGTCGACGGCGGCGATGAGGCGTGGGCAGCGGTTCAGACCTTCTGCGAGACGGTTATCTCGCGGAAGGAGGCGGCGGAGAGGGAGAGGGAATGTGACCCCCTTTCCCTCCCACAGCGCCGCAAGAGAACCGGGGCTCGGAGGAGGCGGTACCACCAACTCCTCCCCCCCTAACCGGGCCGGGCAGTAGACGCGGGGGCGTCTGCTGCCCTTACATAGGCCTCGAGGTTGAAGGCGCACGTCGTGTCGCGTGTGCCTTGCCTAGGCGGGCGGCACAAGGACTCCTCTTCTGCCGCACCAGAGACGGGCCTGCCGCCGAACAGTGGCAGGCGACCCACACGACGATGGCGGAAGATGTTGTTCCCGCCATCGTCGATATGTGGTGAAGACGGACACCGTGGTGGTTTAGTGGGTAGTCTGGCCTCGCTCAGAGGCTAGGAGTCCCACACGAAGCCCACCCCCTGCCCCCGCGGGGGGTGAGCGAAGTGCCTAAACGCATTCCACCACGAAAAAAAAAAAAAAAAAAAAAAAAAAAAAAAAAAAAAAAAAAAAAAAAAAAAAAAAGGTTGGGGCACGCCCCAAGAGCTTTCCAGTACGTCCCCGTCGTGTGCCCTGGACCCCAACGTGACCACCGTAACGGAGTGGCACGTTGGGTGACCGAATCTGGAAAAGCGAATCTTGCGGCAAGCAGTGATACTGATTTTTTGTTGTCCTCTGTCCGTATCGGCACTGTCCTTTTTAGGACGATGTCGAGCACTCGCAGAGAGGATGAGTCGTGCCGGGACCAAGCTCCCGAACGACAGGCGCGTGAGCGCAAGGAGAAGATGGCAGTGTCGTGCCGGGACCAAGTTCCCGAGGGACAGACCCGTCGGTGCTCGGTGAGGCTGTCGAGGTTGTCGAGGCCTCCAACACCTGCACCTTCCATGGCGGGATCCGACATGGATGTCAGTGCGACATCATCGCGTGAAAGCAGCGCTACTCATAAGAGACAGCGCGGCGAGGAGGAGACCGAGTCCCCGGTCCTCCAGGGTGAGGCGGTGCCGACCGCATCCCCGCGGTCACCCCGCGCAAAACGTATGGCCGTCGAGGAGTTGGACCCCCAGTCGGAGGTGTTCCAATTTCCGGGTTCGGTGGCAGGATCGCGATCGTCTTCAGTGGCGTCGCGATCCTCTAGAAGGTTAGCAGCGGACCCTGCATGGGAGAAACTGCCCACTGATCAGTTGGCGGCCAAGGTCCGTAGAAATATGGACCTTGTGCTGGAGGTCGCCAGCAAGTCAAAAAATTTAAAGGGTGGCTTCATAAAGGCCCTCAAGGATGCGGCATTCGATGTCATTGATGTCGTAGCCGTGCTTGAGGGCCGTAACGTCAATGACGAGGTGGCCACCCTTCGGGCGGAGGTGGAGAGGCTTCGCCTAGAGGTCCGTTTCCTCCGGGAGGAGAAGGCAGCGGCGAAACCAGCCGCTGTGGCTCCACTGGAGGAGATGTCGCGGGCCATTATGGACCGTGTGCTGTCCGCGGTGGACGCGAGGTGGGCGGGCTTGGAGCCTAGACTCCTGCCAGAGCCACGCCTCCGCCCGCCCCTAGCCGCTGATGCCAGGCGCAAGGCCGACCCGAAACCCGGTCCATCGGCTCTCCCGCAGCCGTCACCGCCGCCTCCGCCTTCTAAGTCGTCGCCGCCGCCCCTTCCCCCGAAAGCGGGTTCAGCGAAGGGAAAGGGAAAGGGGAAGAGGAGCACCCCCAAGGAGAGCGAGCCGAGGCCGCTGCCGCCTGCCCCGTCGTCAATGGACGAGGGGTGGGTGACGGTAGCCAAAAGGCCGAAAAAGAAGAAGGCTGGAGCGCCGGCTGCTGTCCAAAAGGCCAGCACGTCGGCCCGTACCGCAGCTTCCTCTGCACCCTCTTCTTCTAAAAAGAAGAGGCGTACACGCAAGAGGAAGGGACCGCGTGCACCCCGCTCTTCGGCAGTAGTGATAACGCTGCTGCCGGAGGCCTCAGAAAAGGGCGCTACGTACGCGGACGTCATCCGGGGGTTGAAGTCGCAGGTTGACCTGCAGGACTTCGACATCCCCCAGATGAATTTTAAGAAGGCGCAGACCGGTGCTACCATATTGGAGGTGGCCGGTGACTCCAGCGGTGAGAAGGCCGATAGGCTGGCGGCGCGTCTCCGGGAGGTGCTCGGCTCTGAGACGGCGAACGTATCCAGGCCAGTCAAGTGCGCAGACTTGCGCATTGCTGGTCTGGATGACTCTGTGACGAGGGAGGAGGTGGCTGACGCAGTCGCGCGCCGCGGAGGCTGCCCTCCCCTGAACGTCAAGGTCGGCGAGATTCGCCGGACGTTGAGGGGGAGTGGCACGGTGGTGGTGAGCTGCCCCGTGGAAGCGGCCATGAAAGTTTCATCTGGGCGTTTAAAAGTGGGCTGGGTCTCCGCTCAAGTAACTCTGCTTGAACGAAGACCCATGAGGTGCTTCCGGTGCCTGATGTCAGGACACGTCAGGTCACAGTGCACCTCACAGGATGACCGCGGTGAAATCTGCTACCGCTGCGGTCGTCCTGGCCACAAAGCCGCGGCATGCTCGGCCGACCCCCACTGCGTCATCTGCGCAGCAATGGGTGGTGGACCGAGCAACCATATAGTAGGCGGCAAAGCATGCCGCGGGACAAAGCCCAGAAAGGGCACAAGGGCGGCCGGAAGGACCCCGGCTGCCCCAGTTCCCGTGGCAGCGACGCCCCCGCAAGGGCGAGAGGAAGCGATGGAACCGTAATGGACGGTATCCCCCTTCGCTTCCTCCAGGCGAACTTGAACAACTGCGCCCGGGCGCAGGACCTCCTCCTGCAGTCCATGGCGGAGTGGGCCATTGATATGGCGATTGTTTCCGACCCGTACTTTGTCCCTCCTCACGGTCTGTGGCTGGGGGACACAGACGGGTCGGTGTGTGTTATCGCGTCTGGGACACAGCGAGTGGCGCCCCCCTCCCTCATTTCCAGGGGGAGGGGCTTCGTGGCCTGTGGGTGGGGGAGGTACATCATCATTGCGGTGTACTTCCCTCCCAGCATGAGACTGGCCGAGTTCGAGACGGCGCTGGACGTGGTGGGTGCCCTGCTGGGGCAAATCTCACCCCGTCTGGCGGTGGTCGCCGGGGACTTCAATGCCCATTCCACGGCTTGGGGTTGCCCCGCGGCCGCAGCCGACGAACGCGGCCGGTTGCTGGAAGAGTGGGCCACGACGACCGGCCTCACGATCAGTAACCGTGGGTCGGTCGACACGTTCGTGACACAGCAGGGGAGGTCCATCGTGGACATCACGTTCACGACCCCTGCCGTCGCACTGGCAGTCCGGGACTGGCGAGTCCTGGACGACGACGTGGAGAATCTAACGGATCATCGGTACATCCGTTACGATGTCTCCACGGGCCAGCACGTGGTGAGTCCCAGACGCGAGGGGCCGTCCGCCAAGAGGTGGGTCCTGGGGTGCATAGACCGGGAGGCGTTGAAGCTGGCGTCGATCGTCCAGTCATGGGCGACTCCTCCGGCGGAAGTGGGAGTCGAGGAAGAGGCCGAATGGTTCGAGAGCGCCGCGTCGCAAATCTGCGATGCGTGCATGCCTCGGGCCAAGCCTCGACTCCCCAACCGGAAGGTGTACTGGTGGACGCCGGAGATCGCTAAACTGCGATCTCTGTGTGTCGCGAAGCGTCGCCGGTACACCCGGTACCGCCGCAGGGCGCGGCGGGTGCCGGAGGAGGAGGCGCAGCTGTACGCCGACTACCGGTCGTGCGCTCAGTCCCTCGGGGTGGCAATAGGGGACGCGAAGGAAGCTTCGAGGGCGTCTCTATTAGCCACCCTTGACCGGGACCCCTGGGGGCGGCCCTACAAGGCGGTCAGGGCTAAGCTCCGTCCATGGGCGCCTCCGATCACGGAGTGCCTGGAGCCGAGAGTGCTGGGGGAGGTTATCTCCTGCCTGTTTCCACAGGGGGAGGAGGGGTTCGTTCCCCCGGTGATGGCTCCGGCGCGCAGTGAGGAGGTCGTGACGGAGGTGCCGCAGGTCACAACGGCGGAGTTGGCCGTGGCCGTCAGGCGGGTCCAGGAGAAAGGTGTGAAGGCTCCTGGACCCGATGGAGTTCCCGGACGCGTTTTGGTGGTCGCGCTCCGGGAGCTCGAGGAGCGGTTCTGCGGGCTGATGAGTGCGTGCCTGCAAACCGGGCAATACCCGGTCCGGTGGAAGACGGGCAGGCTCGTACTCATCAAGAAGGAGGGACGGCCCGCGGAATCGCCCTCGGCGTACCGACCGATAGTGTTGCTGGACGAGGCGGGTAAGCTCTTTGAGAGATTGTTGTTCGCTCGCATCGTCCGGCACCTCGAGGATGGAGGTCGCGGCCTGTCCGACTACCAATATGGTTTTCGGCCACGTCGCTCGACCGTCGACGCCGTCCTTCGAGTGAGGGCGCTGGCGCAAGAGGAGGTCCGCAAGGGCGGGGTGCTATTGGCGGTGTCACTGGACATCGCCAATGCGTTCAATACCCTGCCCTGGGAGTGCATACGGGAGGCGCTCAAATACCATGATGTGCCTCCCTACCTCCGCAGGATTGTCGGCGCCTACCTATCGGAGCGGTACGTGGAGTACCCAGGAGAGGGTGGCAGCCTTCACAGGTGGGCCATGTGCCGCGGTGTTCCGCAGGGGTCAGTGTTGGGGCCCCTCTTGTGGAACATCGGGTACGACTGGGTACTCCGAGGAGCTCGCCTCCCGGGCGCCAACGTTACCTGCTACGCAGACGACACGTTGGTTACTGCCCGGGGGGCGACCTATGAGGACGCCGCGCGCCTCGCCACTGCGTCGGTGGCCATGGTCGTGCGGCGAATAACGATGCTGGGACTCGAGGTGGCGCTCAACAAGTCGGAGGCCATTTGTTTTCATGGCCCTCGGCGAGCGCCACCGGCAGACTCCCACATCGTAGTGAGTGGCACCCGGATCGAGGTCAAGTCTGAAATGAGGTACCTTGGGCTTGTCCTCGATCCACGATGGAGCTTCCGCGCTCATTTCAACCGCCTGGTCCCCCGTCTGCTCGGCACGGCCGTCGCCCTTCGGCGGCTGATGCCGAACCTAGGGGGACCCCAGACGAGCAGCCGCCTCCTGTACATGGGAGTGGTGCGGTCGATGGCCCTATACGGGGCCCCCGTGTGGGTCGACGCCCTGAAGGCACACAACATCGCCCTCTTGCGACGTCCGCAGAGGGTGATGGCCGCCGGGGCGATAAGAGGATACCGCACCATCTCATTCGAGGCGGCTTGCGTTATGGCGGGCTCCCCTCCGTGGGAGCTGGAGGCCGGTGTCCTCGCGTCAGTGTATCATTGGCGCGAGGAGGCCCGGAGCCGGGGTGAGTTCCCGGCACCTTCGGAGGTGGGAGAGCGGAGGCTCCATGTGAGACGGTTCATGCTCCGGGAGTGGGAGCGGCGGCTGGCCAATCCCACGGCTGGCAGCAGGACCGTCGAGGCGATCCGTCCGGTCCTCAGAGACTGGATGGACAGATCGCGGGGGTCGGTAACGTTCCGCATGGCGCAGGTCCTTTGGGTCTCTGCTCAAGTAACTCTGCTTGAGCGAAGACCCATGAGGTGCTTCCGGTGCCTGATGTCAGGACACGTCAGGTCACAGTGCACCTCACAGGACGACCGCGGTGAAATCTGCTACCGCTGCGGTCGTCCTGGCCACAAAGCCGCGGCATGCTCGGCCGACCCCCACTGCGTCATCTGCGCAGCAATGGGTGGTGGACCGAGCAATCATATAGTAGGCGGCAAAGCATGCCGCGGGACAAAGCCCAGAAAGGGCAAAAGGGCGGCCGGAAGGACCCCGGCTGCCCCAGTTCCCGTGGCAGCGACGCCCCCGCAAGGGCGAGAGGAAGCGATGGAACCGTAATGGACGGTATCCCCCTTCGCTTCCTCCAGGCGAATTTAAACAACTGCGCCCGGGCGCAGGACCTCCTCCTGCAGTCCATGGCGGAGTGGGCCATTGATATGGCGATTGTTTCCGACCCGTACTTCGTCCCTCCTCACGGTCTGTGGCTGGGGGACACGGACGGGTCGGTGTGCGTTATCGCGTCTGGGACACAGCGAGTGGCGCCCCCCTCCCTCATTTCCAGGGGGAGGGGCTTCGTGGCCTGTGGGTGGGGGAGGTACATCATCATTGCGGTGTACTTCCCTCCCAGCATGAGACTGGCCGAGTTCGAGACGGCGCTGGACGTGGTGGGTGCCCTGCTGGGGCAAATCTCACCCCGTCTGGCGGTGGTCGCCGGGGACTTCAATGCCCATTCCACGGCTTGGGGTTGCCCCGCGGCCGCAGCCGACGAACGCGGCCGGTTGCTGGAAGAGTGGGCCACGACGACCGGCCTGACGATCAGTAACCGTGGGTCGGTCGACACGTACGTGACACAGCAGGGGAGGTCCATCGTGGACATCACGTTCACGACCCCTGCCGTCGCACTGGCAGTCCGGGACTGGCGAGTCCTGGACGACGACGTGGAGAATCTAACGGATCATCGGTACATCCGTTACGATGTCTCCACGGGCCAGCACGTGGTGAGTCCCAGACGCGAGGGGCCGTCCGCCAAGAGGTGGGTCCTGGGGTGCATAGACCGGGAGGCGTTGAAGCTGGCGTCGATCGTCCAGTCATGGGCGACTCCTCCGGCGGAAGTAGGAGTCCAGGAGGAGGCCGAATGGTTCGCGAGCGCCACGTCGCAAATCTGCGACGCGTGCATGCCTCGGGCCAAGCCTCGACTCCCCAACCGGAAGGTGTACTGGTGGACGCCGGAGATCGCTGAACTGCGATCTCTGTGCGTCGCGAAACGTCGCCGGTACACCCGGTACCGCCGCAGAGCGCGGCGGGTGCCGGAGGAGGAGGCGCAGCTGTACGCCGACTACCGGTCGTGCGCTCAGTCCCTCGGGGTGGCAATAGGGGACGCGAAGGAAGCTTCGAGGGCGTCTCTATTAGCCACCCTTGACCGGGACCCCTGGGGGCGGCCCTACAAGGCGGTCAGGGCTAAGCTCCGTCCATGGGCGCCTCCGATCACGGAGTGCCTGGAGCCGAGAGTGCTGGGGGAGGTTATCTCCTGCCTGTTTCCACAGGGGGAGGAGGGGTTCGTTCCCCCGGTGATGGCTCCGGCGCGCAGAGAGGAGGTCGTGACGGAGGTGCCGCAGGTCACAACGGCGGAGTTGGCCGTGGCCGTCAGGCGGGTCCAGGAGAAAGGTGTGAAGGCTCCTGGACCCGATGGAGTTCCCGGACGCGTTTTGGTGGTCGCGCTCCGGGAGCTCGAGGAGCGGTTCTGCGGGCTGATGAGTGCGTGCCTGCAAACTGGGCAATACCCGGTCCGGTGGAAGACGGGCAGGCTCGTACTCATCAAGAAGGAGGGACGGCCCGCGGAATCGCCCTCGGCGTACCGACCGATAGTGCTGCTGGACGAGGCGGGTAAGCTCTTTGAGAGAGTGTTGTTCGCTCGCATCGTCCGGCACCTCGAGGATGGAGGTCGCGGCCTGTCCGACTACCAATATGGTTTTCGGCCACGTCGCTCGACCGTCGACGCCGTCCTTCGGGTGAAGGCGCTGGCGCAAGAGGAGGTCCGCAAGGGCGGGGTGCTATTGGCGGTGTCACTGGACATCGCCAATGCGTTCAATACCCTGCCCTGGGAGTGCATACGGGAGGCGCTCAAATACCATGATGTGCCTCCCTACCTCCGCAGGATTGTCGGCGCCTACCTATCGGAGCGGTACGTGGAGTACCCAGCAGAAGGTGGCAGCCTTCACAGGTGGGCCATGTGCCGCGGTGTTCCGCAGGGGTCAGTGTTGGGGCCCCTCTTGTGGAACATCGGGTACGACTGGGTACTCCGAGGAGCTCGCCTCCCGGGCGCCAACGTGACCTGCTACGCAGACGACACGTTGGTTACTGCCCGGGGGGCGACCTATGAGGACGCCGCGCGCCTCGCCACTGCGTCGGTGGCCATGGTCGTGCGGCGAATAACGATGCTGGGACTCGAGGTGGCGCTCAACAAGTCGGAGGCCATTTGTTTCCATGGCCCTCGGCGAGCGCCACCGGCGGACTCCCACATCGTAGTGAGTGGCACCCGGATCGAGGTCAAGTCTGAAATGAGGTACCTTGGGCTTGTCCTCGATCCACGATGGAGCTTCCGCGCTCATTTCAACCGCCTGGTCCCCCGTCTGCTCGGCACGGCCGTCGCCCTTCGGCGGCTGATGCCGAACCTAGGGGGACCCCAGACGAGCAGCCGCCTCCTGTACATGGGAGTGGTGCGGTCGATGGCCCTATACGGGGCCCCCGTGTGGGTCGAAGCCCTGACGGCACACAACATCGCCCTCTTGCGACGTCCGCAGAGGGTGATGGCCGCCGGGGCGATAAGAGGATACCGCACCATCTCATTCGAGGCGGCTTGCGTTATGGCGGGCTCCCCTCCGTGGGAACTGGAGGCCGGTGTCCTCGCGTCAGTGTATCATTGGCGCGAGGAGGCCCGGAGCCGGGGCGAATTCCCGGCACCTTCGGAGGTGGGAGAGCGGAGGCTCCATGTGAGACGGTTCATGCTCCGGGAGTGGGAGCGGCGGCTGGCCAATCCCACGGCCGGCAGCAGGACCGTCGAGGCGATCCGTCCGGTCCTCAGAGACTGGATGGACAGATCGCGGGGGTCGGTAACGTTCCGCATGGCGCAGGTCCTTTCGGGACATGGATGCTTCGGAAGCTACCTGTGCCGGGTGGGACGAGAGCCGACCAGTGGGTGCCACCACTGTGGCGGCGTTGATGACACGGCGCAGCACACCCTAGAGGAGTGCCCCGCGTGGGCTGGGGAGCGCCGTGCTCTCATCGCCGAAGTGGGGACGGACCTCTCGCTGCCGGCCGTAGTTCTGTCTATGGTCGACGGCGGCGATGAGGCGTGGGCAGCGGTTCAGACCTTCTGCGAGACGGTTATCTCGCAGAAGGAGGCGGCGGAGAGGGAGAGGGAATGTGACCCCCTTTCCCTCCCACAGCGCCGCAAGAGAACCGGGGCTCGGAGGAGGCGGTACCACCAACTCCTCCCCCCCTAACCGGGCCGGGCAGTAGACGCGGGGGCGTCTGCTGCCCTTACATAGGCCTCGAGGTTGAAGGCGCACGTCGTGTCGCGTGTGCCTTGCCTAGGCGGGTGGCAGAAGGACTCCTCTTCTGCCGCACCAGAGACGGGCCTGCCGCCGAACAGTGGCAGGCGACCCACACGACGATGGCGGAAGATGTTGTTCCCGCCATCGTCGATATGTGGTGAAGACGGACACCGTGGTGGTTTAGTGGGTAGTCTGGCCTCCCTCAGAGGCTAGGAGTCCCACACGAAGCCCACCCCCTGCCCCCGCGGGGGGTGAGCGAAGTGCCTAAATGCATTCCACCACGAAAAAAAAAAAAAAAAAAAAAAAAAAAAAAAAAAAAAAAAGGTTAGGTTAGGTTAGGTTAGGTTAGGTTAGGTTAGGTTCCGGCTGCCCCAGTTCCCGTGGCAGCGACGCCCCCGCAAGGGCGAGAGGAAGCGATGGAACCGTAATGGACGGTATCCCCCTTCGCTTCCTCCAGGCGAACCTAAACAACTGCGCCCGGGCGCAGGACCTCCTCCTGCAGTCCATGGCGGAGTGGGCCATTGATATGGCGATTGTTTCCGACCCGTACTTTGTCCCTCCTCACGGTCTGTGGCTGGGGGACACAGACGGGTCGGTGTGTGTTATCGCGTCTGGGACACAGCGAGTGGCGCCCCCCTCCCTCATTTCCAGGGGGAGGGGCTTCGTGGCCTGTGGGTGGGGGAGGTACATCATCATTGCGGTGTACTTCCCTCCCAGCATGAGGCTGGCCGAGTTCGAGACGGCGCTGGACGTGGTGGGTGCCCTGCTGGGGCAAATCTCACCCCGTCTGGCGGTGGTCGCCGGGGACTTCAATGCCCATTCCACGGCTTGGGGTTGCCCCGCGGCCGCAGCCGACGATCGCGGCCGGTTGCTGGAAGAGTGGGCCACGACGACCGGCCTCACGATCAGTAACCGTGGGTCGGTCGACACGTTCGTGACACAGCAGGGGAGGTCCATCGTGGACATCACGTTCACGACCCCTGCCGTCACACTGGCAGTCCGGGACTGGCGAGTCCTGGACGACGTGGAGAATCTAACGGATCATCGGTACATCCGTTACGATGTCTCCACGGGCCAGCACGTGGTGAGTCCCAGACGCGAGGGGCCGTCCGCCAAGAGGTGGGTCCTGGGGTGCATAGACCGGGAGGCGTTGAAGCTGGCGTCGATCGTCCAGTCATGGGCGACTCCTCCGGTGGAAGTAGGAGTCGAGGAGGAGGCCGAATGGTTCGGGAGCGCCGCGTCGCAAATCTGCGATGCGTGCATGCCTCGGGCCAAGCCTCGACTCCCCAACCGGAAGGTGTACTGGTGGACGCCGGAGATCGCTGAACTGCGATCTCTGTGTGTCGCGAAGCGTCGCCGGTACACCCGGTACCGCCGCAGGGCGCGGCGGGTGCCGGAGGAGGAGGCGCAGCTGTACGCCGACTACCGGTCGTGCGCTCAGTCCCTCGGGGTGGCAATAGGGGACGCGAAGGAAGCTTCGAGGGCGTCTCTATTAGCCACCCTTGACCGGGACCCCTGGGGGCGGCCCTACAAGGCGGTCAGGGCTAAGCTCCGTCCATGGGCGCCTCCGATCACGGAGTGCCTGGAGCCGAGAGTGCTGGGGGAGGTTATCTCCTGCCTGTTTCCACAGGGGGAGGAGGGGTTCGTTCCCCCGGTGATGGCTCCAGCGCGCAGAGAGGAGGTCGTGACGGAGGTGCCGCAGGTCACAACGGCGGAGTTGGCCGTGGCCGTCAGGCGGGTCCAGGAGAAAGGTGTGAAGGCTCCTGGACCCGATGGAGTTCCCGGACGCGTTTTGGTGGTCGCACTCCGGGAGCTCGAGGAGCGGTTCTGCGGGCTGATGAGTGCGTGCCTGCAAACTGGGCAATACCCGGTCCGGTGGAAGACGGGCAGGCTCGTACTCATCAAGAAGGAGGGACGGCCCGCGGAATCGCCCTCGGCGTACCGACCGATAGTGTTGCTGGACGAGGCGGGTAAGCTCTTTGAGAGAGTGTTGTTCGCTCGCATCGTCCGGCACCTCGAGGATGGAGGTCGCGGCCTGTCCGACTACCAATATGGTTTTCGGCCACGTCGCTCGACCGTCGACGCCGTCCTTCGAGTGAGGGCGCTGGCGCAAGAGGAGGTCCGCAAGGGCGGGGTGCTATTGGCGGTGTCACTGGACATCGCCAATGCGTTCAATACCCTGCCCTGGGAGTGCATACGGGAGGCGCTCAAATACCACGATGTGCCTCCCTACCTCCGCAGGATTGTCGGCGCCTACCTATCGGAGCGGTACGTGGAGTACCCAGGAGAGGGTGGCAGCCTTCACAGGTGGGCCATGTGCCGCGGTGTTCCGCAGGGGTCAGTTTTGGGGCCCCTCTTGTGGAACATCGGGTACGACTGGGTACTCCGAGGAGCTCGCCTCCCGGGCGCCAACGTGACCTGCTACGCAGACGACACGTTGGTTACTGCCCGGGGGGCGACCTATGAGGACGCCGCGCGCCTCGCCACTGCGTCGGTGGCCATGGTCGTGCGGCGAATAACGATGCTGGGACTCGAGGTGGCGCTCAACAAGTCGGAGGCCATTTGTTTCCATGGCCCTCGGCGAGCGCCACCGGCGGACTCCCACATCGTAGTGAGTGGCACCCGGATCGAGGTCAAGTCTGAAATGAGGTACCTTGGGCTTGTCCTCGATCCAAGATGGAGCTTCCGCGCTCATTTCAACCGCCTGGTCCCCCGTCTGCTCGGCACGGCCGTCGCCCTTCGGCGGCTGATGCCGAACCTAGGGGGACCCCTGACGAGCAGCCGCCTCCTGTACATGGGAGTGGTGCGGTCGATGGCCCTATACGGGGCCCCCGTGTGGGTCGAAGCCCTGACGGCACACAACATCGCCCTCTTGCGACGTCCGCAGAGGGTGATGGCCGCCGGGGCGATAAGAGGATACCGCACCATCTCATTCGAGGCGGCTTGCGTTATGGCGGGCTCCCCTCCGTGGGAGCTGGAGGCCGGTGTCCTCGCGTCAGTGTATCATTGGCGCGAGGAGGCCCGGAGCCGGGGTGAATTCCCGGCACCTTCGGAGGTGGGAGAGCGGAGGCTCCATGTGAGACGGTTCATGCTCCGGGAGTGGGAGCGGCGGCTGGCCAATCCCACGGCTGGCAGCAGGACCGTCGAGGCGATCCGTCCGGTCCTCAGAGACTGGATGGACAGATCGCGGGGGTCGGTAACGTTCCGCATGGCGCAGGTCCTTTCGGGGCATGGATGCTTCGGAAGCTACCTGTGCCGGGTGGGACGAGAGCCGACCAGTGGGTGCCACCACTGTGGCGGCGTTGATGACACGGCGCAGCACACCCTAGAGGAGTGCCCCGCGTGGGCTGGGGAGCGCCGTGCTCTCATCGCCGAAGTGGGGACGGACCTCTCGCTGCCGGCCGTAGTTCTGTCTATGGTCGACGGCGGCGATGAGGCGTGGGCAGCGGTTCAGACCTTCTGCGAGACGGTTATCTCGCGGAAGGAGGCGGCGGAGAGGGAGAGGGAATGTGACCCCCTTTCCCTCCCACAGCGCCGCAAGAGAACCGGGGCTCGGAGGAGGCGGTACCACCAACTCCTCCCCCCCTAACCGGGCCGGGCAGTAGACGCGGGGGCGTCTGCTGCCCTTACATAGGCCTCGAGGTTGAAGGCGCACGTCGTGTCGCGTGTGCCTTGCCTAGGCGGGTGGCAGAAGGACTCCTCTTCTGCCGCACCAGAGACGGGCCTGCCGCCGAACAGTGGCAGGCGACCCACACGACGATGGCGGAAGATGTTGTTCCCACCATCGTCGATATGTGGTGAAGACGGACACCGTGGTGGTTTAGTGGGTAGTCTGGCCTCCCTCAGAGGCTAGGAGTCCCACACGAAGCCCACCCCCTGCCCCCGCGGGGGGTGAGCGAAGTGCCTAAACGCATTCCACCACGAAAAAAAAAAAAAAAAAAAAAAAAAAAAAAAAAAAAAAAGGTTAGGTTAGGTTAGGTTAGGTTAGGTTAGGTTAGGTTAGGTTAGGTTGGGGCACGCCCCAAGAGCTTTTCAGTACGTCCCCGTCGTGTGCCCTGGACCCCAACGTGACCACCGTAACGGAGTGGCACGTTGGGTGACTAAATCTGAAAAAGCTAATCTTGCGGCAAGCAGTAATACTGTTCTTTGGTGTCCTCTGTCTGTATCGGCACTGTCCTTTTCAGGACGATGTCGAGCACTGGCAGAGAGGATGAGTCGTGCCGGGACCAAGCTCCCGAGCGACAGGCGCGTGAGCGCAAAGAGAAGATGGCAGTGTCGTGCCGGGACCAAGTTCCCGAAGGACAGACCCGTCGTTGTTCAGTGAGGCTGTCGAGGTTGTCGAGGCCTCCGACACCTGCGCCTTCCATGGCGGGATCCGACATGGATCTTAGTGCGACATCGTCGCGTGAAAGCAGCGCTACGCACAAAAGACAGCGCAGCGAGGAGGAGACCGAGACCCCGGTCCTCCAGGGTGAGGCGGTGCCGACCGCGTCCCCGCGGTCACCCCGTGCAAAACGTATGGCCGTCGAGGAGTTGGACCCCCAGTCGGAGGTGTTCCAATTTCCGGGTTCGGTGGCAGGATCGCGATCGTCTTCAGTGGCGTCGCGATCCTCTAGAAGGTTAGCAGCGGACCCTGCATGGGAGAAACTGCCCACTGATCAGTTGGCGACCAAGGTCCGTAGAAATATGGACCTTGTGCTGGAGGTCGCCAGCAAGTCAAAAAACTTAAAGGGTGGCTTCATAAAGGCCCTCAAGGATGCGGCATTCGATGTCATTGATGTCGTAGCCGTGCTTGAGGGCCGTAACGTCAATGACGAGGTGGCCACCCTTCGGGCGGAGGTGGAGAGGCTTCGCCTAGAGGTCCGTTTCCTCCGGGAGGAGAAGGCAGCGGCGAAACCAGCCGCTGTGGCTCCACTGGAGGAGATGTCGCGGACCATTATGGACCGTGTGCTGTCCGCGGTGGACGCGAGGTGGGCGGGCTTGGAGCCTAGACTCCTGCCAGAGCCACGCCTCCGCCCGCCCCTAGCCGCTGATGCCAGGCGCAAGGCCGACCCGAAACCCGGTCCATCGGCTCTCCCGCAGCCGTCACCACCACCTCCTCCTTCTAAGTCATCGCCGCCGCCCCTTCCCCCGAAAGCGGGTTCAGCGAAGGGAAAGGGAAAGGGGAAGAGGAGCACCCCCGAGGAGAGCGAGCCGAGGCCGCTGCCGCCTGCCCCGTCGTCAATGGACGAGGGGTGGGTGACGGTAGCCAAGAGGCCGAAAAAGAAGAAGGCTGGAGCGCCGGCTGCTGTCCAAAAGGCCAGCACGTCGGCCCGTACCGCAGCTTCCTCTGCACCCTCTTCTTCTAAAAAGAAGAGGCGTACACGCAAGAGGAAGGGACCGCGTGCACCCCGCTCTTCGGCAGTAGTGATAACGCTGCTGCCGGAGGCCTCAGAAAAGGGCGCTACGTACGCGGACGTCATCCGGGGGTTGAAGTCGCAGGTTGACCTGCAGAACTTCGACATCCCCCAGATGAACTTTAAGAAGGCGCAGACTGGTGCTACCATATTGGAGGTGGCCGGTGACTCCAGCGGTGAGAAGGCCGATAGGCTGGCGGCGCGTCTCCGGGAGGTGCTCGGCTCTGAGACGGCGAACGTATCCAGGCCAGTCAAGTGCGCAGACTTGCGCATTGCTGGTCTGGATGACTCTGTGACGAGGGAGGAGTTGGCTGACGCAGTCGCGCGCCGCGGAGGCTGCCCTCCCCTGAACGTCAAGGTCGGCGAGATTCGCCGGACGTTAAGGGGGAGTGGCACGGTGGTGGTGAGCTGCCCCGTGGAAGCGGCCATGAAAGTGTCTTCTGGGCGTCTAAAAGTGGGCTGGGTCTCTGCTCAAGTAACTCTGCTTGAGCGAAGACCCATGAGGTGCTTCCGGTGCCTGATGTCAGGACACGTCAGGTCACAGTGCACCTCACAGGACGACCGCGGTGAAATCTGCTACCGCTGCGGTCGTCCTGGCCACAAAGCCGCGGTATGCTCGGCCGACCCCCACTGCGTCATCTGCGCAGCAATGGGTGGTGGACCGAGCAACCATATTGTAGGCGGCAAAGCATGCCGCGGGACAAAGCCCAGAAAGGGCAAAAGGGCGGCCGGAAGGACCCCGGCTGCCCCAGTTCCCGTGGCAGCGACGCCCCCGCAAGGGCGAGAGGAAGCGATGGAACCGTAATGGACGGTATCCCCCTTCGCTTCCTCCAGGCGAACCTAAACAACTCCGCCCGGGCGCAGGACCTCCTCCTGCAGTCCATGGCGGAGTGGGCCATTGATATGGCGATTGTTTCCGACCCGTACTTTGTCCCTCCTCACGGTCTGTGGCTGGGGGACACAGACGGGTCAGTGTGTGTTATCGCGTCTGGGACACAGCGAGTGGCGCCCCCCTCCCTCATTTCCAGGGGGAGGGGCTTCGTGGCCTGTGGGTGGGGGAGGTACATCATCATTGCGGTGTACTTCCCTCCCAGCATGAGACTGGCCGAGTTCGAGACGGCGCTGGACGTGGTGGGTGCCCTGCTGGGGCAAATCTCACCCCGTCTGGCGGTGGTCGCCGGGGACTTCAATGCCCATTCCACGGCTTGGGGTTGCCCCGCGGCCGCAGCCGACGAACGCGGCCGGTTGCTGGAAGAGTGGGCCACGACGACCGGCCTCACGATCAGTAACCGTGGGTCGGTCGACACGTTCGTGACACAGCAGGGGAAGTCCATCGTGGACATCACGTTCACGACCCCTGCCGTCGCACTGGCAGTCCGGGACTGGCGAGTCCTGGACGACGTGGAGAATCTAACGGATCATCGGTACATCCGTTACGATGTCTCCACGGGCCAGCACGTGGTGAGTCCCAGACGCGAGGGGCCGTCCGCCAAGAGGTGGGTCCTGGGGTGCATAGACCGGGAGGCGTTGAAGCTGGCGTCGATCGTCCAGTCATGGGCGACTCCTCCGGCGGAAGTAGGAGTCGAGGAGGAGGCCGAATGGTTCGGGAGCGCCGCGTCGCAAATCTGCGACGCGTGCATGCCTCGGGCCAAGCCTCGACTCCCCAACCGGAAGGTGTACTGGTGGACGCCGGAGATCGCTGAACTGCGATCTCTGTGTGTCGCGAAGCGTCGCCGGTACACCCGGTACCGCCGCAGGGCGCGGCGGGTGCCGGAGGAGGAGGCGCAGCTGTACGCCGACTACCGGTCGTGCGCTCAGTCCCTCGGGGTGGCAATAGGGGACGCGAAGGAAGCTTCGAGGGCGTCTCTATTAGCCACCCTTGACCGGGACCCCTGGGGGCGGCCCTACAAGGCGGTCAGGGCTAAGCTCCGCCCATGGGCGCCTCCGATCACGGAGTGCCTGGAGCCGAGAGTGCTGGGGGAGGTTATCTCCTGCCTGTTTCCACAGGGGGAGGAGGGGTTCGTTCCCCCGGTGATGGCTCCGGCGCGCAGAGAGGAGGTCGTGACGGAGGTGCCGCAGGTCACAACGGCGGAGTTGGCCGTGGCCGTCAGGCGGGTCCAGGAGAAAGGTGTGAAGGCTCCTGGACCCGATGGAGTTCCCGGACGCGTTTTGGTGGTCGCGCTCCGGGAGCTCGAGGAGCGGTTCTGCGGGCTGATGAGTGCGTGCCTGCAAACTGGACAATACCCGGTCCGGTGGAAGACGGGCAGGCTCGTACTCATCAAGAAGGAGGGAGACCCCAAACGTGGCCGCGCCTCGCTTTAGGACCTCGCTGGTCGCTTTGCATATAGCCAAGAGCTCGGCCTGGTAGACGGTGCAGTGGGGCGACAGAGCAAGTTTGAGGGCCCTGGTTTCGGTCCCGTTATGCCAAATGGATAACGCGGCACCGACCCGGCCCTCAATCTTGCTCCCGTCCGTGAAAATACGTGTTTGGATGTTATCCACCTGGTTATAGTGATCCTCGTCTACCAGACTGGTGAACTCCAGGCTCATATGCTCCGCGGGGTGAGGTGCTTTAATAGCGGGGGCCATTCGTTCGATCTCCCTGTCCCCCAACCATGACTGGAACACCCCTCTCTTGGCCTCGTACAACGAGGCCACCTCACGAACTCTGAGGTCCAGAGGGAGTAGTCCAGTCAAGACTAGCCCTGAGTGCAGGGAGACCGTCCGGTAGCCCTTACAAAGTTTTTGCGCGAACCCGCGCTGCACCACGTTCAGCTGCTTTCGGATACCAAGCTTGTCCACCGCCGCGCACCAACTGCTGGCGGCATACAACACTGTTGGCTCCACCACCGCATTGTAGATAGCCCGGATCACCTCGGGGTGTAACCCCCAGCTGATCCGAGCCATCCGCGCGAGTTTATGGTATATGCCGATCGCCTTTCTGCATACATTTGTGACGTGTGTGTTAAATGTAAGGTGTTCGTCAATAGTCACTCCCAGGACCTTGATTTGTTTGGACAGTCCAACGCCTATCCCGCCCATGCTGAGGCGTGGGTTATCGTACTTTAGCCTCCGCGTTATTACCATCGCACAGGTTTTGTGCGGTGCGAATTTCAGCTTATTTCGGATACCCCACTCCCGCACATGCTCGAGAGAGGCATTGGCCTGTCTCTCAATTTCCAGACCGCTGTCCCCATCGAAGACCATCACTACATCATCCGCAAAAGCCTGTACATGGACCGCCCTTTCTCTCAATTGGTGGAGCAGAGGGTCTAATAGGAGGTTCCAAAGCAAGGGTCCGCCAATTGAACCCTGGACGCAACCCTTCTCCGTGGAGCGTCTGCACTCCTCGCCCGCATACCTTACCCTCACCTCCCTGTCGCTAAGGTAGCTGCTGATGACTCGTCTCAAATTCACCGGACATTTCTCCTCCGCCAGCCGTACTTTAATAGCTGGCCACCATGCGCTATCGAAGGCGCCCTCCATGTCCAGGGACACCATAAGGGTCAACCTCTTCTCATCGAGTTTGGCCCTTATGTGGCCCATAAGGTCATAAAGGGCGTCCTCGGTGCTTTTCTGGGGCATAAAGCCGTACTGGCGGGGGCTAATTGTCGGTAATAAATAGAAGTTGAGACGGGCCACCAGCATCCTCTCGTACACCTTCCCCAAGACGGGCAATAGACCAATAGGTCTGTACGACTTGGGGACGGTGTACGAGTCCTTCCCTGGCTTCCTCAGTGCAACCACCACGGCTTCCTTCCATATCTTAGGAAAGTAGCCGTGGTGAAGGCACCGATTCAGCAGCTTCAGGAAGAGTGCGGGGTCGGCCCCAATGGCGTGAGTGCAGATATCGGCCGTGAAGCCATCCGCCCCCGGAGCCTTCTTAGGGTTAAATTTGTGGAGGGCATCAAGGAGTTCGCTCATCGTAAAGGGTGGGTCATCATTATGATGACCCCTCTCCTTGTCCACCTCTTTAGATTTTTCACGTATCTCCTGATGCCCCACGTTATCCTCTTCTACCCGATCTCTCGGGTAGAAGGTTTTAGCCAGAAGTTCGGCTGAACCCTTTGCGTCCAGGTAAGTTCCATTGACGGTTAACGGAATATCCTCCTCCCTTGCCGTGGCCCTATTTATGACCCTGTAAATACCCTCCCACATGCCCTCCCGGTCCTGCTTTCCACAGAATTCCTTCCAACTTTCGACCTGTGCCTTTTTTACTTCAGATTCATACATTAACATACTTAGGTTAGGTTAGGTTAGGTTAGGTTAGGTTAGGTTAGGTTAGGTTAGGTTTTTTTTTTTTTTTTTTTTTTTTTTTTTACTGACGCCTTCGACCCAAGTCGAAGCCTATTCGAACTATAACTTAGTACTAATCTAGGCTACTCTTAAGTCTCTATAACCCTCTCAGGGTTCATTTCATGTTAGCTATCCTTATAATTATTCATCACACATTCATTCCGAGCCTCTTTATCATTCCAGTTCTATCATTTATACCTCTCGTACTTTCTTTCCAGACCTTTCATACTTTGGGACACATGGGGGGGGGGGGGTGGTTTATTTGAGCGTCTTTATATTTTTATTAACACAAAAGAAAATTTACATTGAAAAATTTAAATCTACATCTAATTTACATATCTATGTTACGTTATAATCATAATATATATCTAATGTACAAATACCTTATTTACTATAATTTTTATTTATAAAATATAAGCACTTTCTATTTTTTGTCTTACATTTTTCACTTTCCTGATGGTGTCTTATTTCCTTAATTTATAACATTCTTCTTACATCTATTGCAGGTATTTATTTACAAATATCTATCTTAGATGTTTTATGTTGCATTTCTATTATTGACGATTTTCACAATAGTCTCCCAATATTCAAGGAAAAAGTTCCTGTATTTTTTAGACATTAATGTTGGTAGATTGGCTTTACAAATTTTTAAATCAATTTTTTGTTCCAGATTGAATCGTGCCCTTTCGTGAATTGGGCAGTCCGCCAAGAGGTGGACGACCGTCTCTTCCACTCCTGGCTCGCAGGCGCACGATGGGTCCCCCTTACACTTGAAACGGTACAAGTATGAAGAGAACCCACCGTGCCCCGTCAGAAGCTGAGTGGTGGTGCCGGAGACCTCAATCTTACGGACGATGCTGTACGCATCCAGTGCGCAGGGGAAGAAGAGCTTGGTGCCCGAAGCCGTTTTGCCCAGTCTGTACCTTTCGTTCCATTCATGAAGCGAGGTCTGACGCAGACCCCGCTTCACGAACGAGACGGGGCACAGGCTATAATGCGGCGCAATTTTTAATCGTAGAGCCGCCTCTTTCGCGAGTTGGTCTGCTCGCTCGTTTCCCTCCAACCCGGCGTGGGCCTTGACCCAGAACAAGGATATTTCCTTACCCTGGGTCAATCCCCGCTTGATGGCAGACCTGGCTTCAATTGCCAGGGGGTGGAGGGCATGGCGGTTGGTAACCGTCATGAGTGCGGCTCTACTATCGCTAAAAATGCCGAATGTGGCCGCACCTCGCTTGAGGGCCTCACTGGCCGCTTTGCATATGGCCAGGAGCTCTGCTTGGTAGACGGTGCAGTACGGGGAGAGAGCAAGTTTGAGGGCCTTTATTTCGGCCCCGTTATCCCACATGGATAACGCAGCGCCGACTCGACCCTCAATCTTGCTCCCATCCGTGAATATCTGAACTTGCGTTCTATTTTGAACGCTCCTATAGTGTTCCTCGTCTACCAGACTTACGAACTCCAGATTCATATGCTCCGCGGGGTGAGGAGCCTCAATTGCTGGGGCCATCCGCTCGATCTCCCTATCCTTCAACCATGGCTGGGGCACTCCTCTCTTGGCCTCGTACAACGAGGCCACCTCGCGAACTCTGAGGTCCAGAGGGAGCATCCCAGCCAGGATCAACCCCGAGTGCAGGGAGACCGTGCGGTAGCCTTTGCAGAGCTTCTGAGCGAAACCGCGCTGCACCACATTCAGCTGCTTCTGGACACCAAGCTTTCCCACCGCAGGACACCAGCTACTGGCCGCATACAACACCGTCGGCTCCACAGCGGCGTTATAGATAGTCCGGATCACCTCGGGATGCAATCCCCAACTGATCCGGGCCATCCGCGCCAACTTGTGGTAAATGCCGATTGCCTTCCTGCATACGTTAGTGACGTGAGTGTTGAAGGTGAGTTTTTCGTCGATGGTGAGCCCCAGGATTTTGATCTCCTTGGACAGTCCAATGCCTACCCCGCCCATGCTGAGGCGTGGGGCATCGTACTTCTGCCTCCGCGTGATTACCATCGCACAAGTTTTGTGCGGTGCGAATTTCAGCTTGTTTCGGATGCCCCACTCCCGCACATGCTCGAGAGAGGCATTGGCCTGTCCCTCAATCTCCAAGGCGCTGTCCCCATCGAACACCAAAACCACATCGTCCGCGAATGCCTGTACGCGTCCTGTCCCCTTTTCAAGCTGATGCAATAAGGGATCCAGTAATAGGTTCCACAATAAGGGTCCGCCAATAGAACCCTGGACGCATCCCTTCTCCGTTGAGCGTCTGCACTCCTCGCCCGCATACCTAACCCTTACCTCCCTGTCGCTAAGGTAGCTACTGACGACTCGTCTCAAATTCGCCGGACAGTTCTCCTCCGCCAGTCGTACTTTAATTGCCGGCCACCATGCGCTATCGAAGGCGCCCTCTATGTCCAAGGACACCATAAGGACTATCCTCTTCTCATTAAGTTTAGCCCTTATATGACCCATAAGGTCATAGAGGGCGTCTTCGGTGCTTTTTTGTGGCATAAAGCCGTACTGGCGGGGGCTAATCGTCGGCAGCAAGTAGAAGTTGAGACGAGCCACCAGCATCCTCTCGTACACCTTCCCCAGGACGGGCAGTAGACCAATAGGTCTATACGACTTGGGGACGGCGTACGAGTCCTTTCCTGGCTTCCTCAGTGCAACCACCACGGCTTCCTTCCATATCTTGGGAAAGTAGCCGTGGTGAAGGCACCGATTCAGCAGCTTCAAGAAGAGTAAGGGGTCGGCCCCAATGGCGTGGGTGCAGATATCGGCCGTAAAGCCATCCGCCCCCGGAGCTTTCTTGGGATTGAATTTCCGGAGAGCATCATAGAGTTCGCACAATGTAAAGGGGGGGTCATCATTATGATGACCCCTTTCCTTGTCCAGTCTATTCGCTTTTTCTCTAATTTCGTGATGCCCTCCGTTATCCTCCTCTAACCGATCTTGCGGGTAGAATGTTCGGGCCAGCAACTCGGCTGAGCCTTTAGCGTCCAAGTAGGAACCATTGGCGGTTAGGAGCGTGTCCTCCTCCCTCACTGTAGACCTCCCGATAACACGATAGATGCCCTCCCATAGGCCCTCCCTGTCCTGCTTTCCGCAGAAGTTTTTCCAACTTTCGACCTGCGCCATTCTTACTTCGCTTTCATACATCTCCTTTTTCTCTAGGTACTGCGCTATCACCCATTCCCTTCGGACCGGCGCAGCGTTCCTGATTCGACGCTTGTAGGTGATCATTACCTTCCTTAAGTTGGCGAGTTTTTCCGACCACCATGGCGAAGAGATCAGCCCCCCCGGTTTTTTAACTGGGATACTCTCTCTGCACGCACCCTCGACTGCCTTCGTATAAGCTTCGGCCAAGACATCGAGCTCGTTGTCGTGTCTTGTGTCGCCTATCACTATATCCGGAAGCAGCCGAGTCATGTTAGCTTTGAAAGCATCCCAGTCTGCCTTTTTGGTGTTATAGGCGCGAGTGGTACGGCTGATACTTGTACCTTTTGCCTTCACCAGGTTGAGGCTGAACTCTATGCCGGTGTGGTCTGAGCTCGGCGTGAGGCTTGTGTCAACCTTCCAAGCGCCGATCCAGGCGACCGCATTACTGGTGCAAGCCGTAATGTCCACATAGCTGTAGTACCTTTTTCCGCCTCGTACAGTATCGAAAGTTGGAATGTTTCCGCTATTCAAGACATGGAGGTCCATTTCAGCGAGTACCCCTCTCAGTAACTCGCCCCTATCGTTCTCAAATCTGTGACCCCACCAGGTGCTCTTCGCGTTGGAATCGCCCCCAAAAACAACAAGCTGGGAACCTAGACTCCGCCTCACCTCTTTGAGCCGCTCTAAGTAGGGCCCCAGTGGTGCTGGCTTCGGCTCAAAGTAGAAGCACACCAGCGTGATCATCCAGGCACTGGTCCGGATCCCCACCACTACGATGTTGTTAGTGGTGAGTTGCGGGTACTGTACAACATCCACGTTCGGATCGAAGACGGCAATAGCCGCCTTCACAGTCCCTCCTCCTTGCCCAGTGTTCTGGTAGACCCTTACGCCCTGGTATGACTTCATCTTTGCCGAGTTGCCTACGTAGGGCTCTTGAATGAGAGCGGCCGTGGCTTTCCGCCTCGAGGCTTCGAGTATGAAGTCGTCGATTGCCAGCTTCTTCTTTTTGAGGTTCACCTGCAGCACCTTGTAAGGGGCCACATTCCCCGGGACAACGTTAGCACCGGTACTGAGTGGCGGTCCTCGCTATAGTGTCCCACCTTTCTCTCACAGGGCATGCATCGCTAAATACGCTGTGCCCCGTGCTGCTCAGCTTCTCTCTTTGGCAATTACAGCAGGTCGGCTCTACACCAGCGGCGTAGTCGGGGCAATCGGCTCTTAGATGAGTCCCGCCACAGTGACTACACCTAAGCTCGTTCTTGGGGCAGAGCCTCCTGGTGTGCCCATACCCTAGGCATGAGGAGCACTGCACCAAAGGTGATTGATCCGCCACCCTTATAGGTTGGAGGTCAATGTGCAGTCTCCCCATGTCCAGGGCACGGTTGTAAACCTCCGGAGAGACCCTGAGCACCACGTGGCATGTGTGAGGATTCCTGGCCGTCTTTTTATACAATACTCCCATACGGTCCTGTTCTGGGGTCAGGCCTCGGAACACATTATGGTTCCGAGCCCTTATTACCTTTAACATATTGTCGTCCGTATGGGTTCGCAGGACGTTATAAAGAATAAGGAGCGGGTCCTTATTCTTAATCTGCTCAACGGCCAGGTCCTTCTGCTTTGCGGCGATTCTCTCCTGTGCCCTTTTCCTTTCATTCTCGGTTTTATAACCTACGATCACTTTCCTATCTTTCGCCTTTCTTATCCTCTCAACCATAACCCATCCTTCATCTTCATTCGCCACCTTTCGTAATTTCTCCATCACATGTTCGCTCGTCTCTCTTTCATCTTTCGACGTAATGGCTATGGAGTGCAGCGTCGCCCGCTCAGGGAGCCGCGCTCCTGAGCGGCCCGACGCTACACCCGCATAGGTCAGTACTTCCTTTCTCTCTCTCTCTTTCTCCCTTTCGTCTTGTTTCTCCATTCTTTCCTTAAGTTCTTGCATCATTCTTCCATTCTCTTTTATTAACCGTTCATTCTCCTCTAACTTTCGTAATACCTCTTTCCCGTGTGCGCTCGGGGGAGGGGCTGGAGAGGCGGGGGCCGGCGACCCCACCCTCCCAGTACCCTGCCTACTCTGGCCCTTATGCAGATCAGCATCACGCTGGAGCGCTTTTACATATTTCTCGAGCGCACTTACGGCTTCCTCGATTTTTGTTTTAATTTCACTTTTTAGATTCCGCGAGAGAGTAGCTTGTTCCCGTATGGTTTTGCAGCACCTTAGGGCGAGACGCGCGGTCGGTGACTGCTCGGCTTTAGGGGATGGCGGCGGGTGTTCTGCCGCCTTTTTTGTATTTTGTGGTGGTGGCCCAGCTATGGCTTTAAGCATTTCGATGCTTCTCCGAACAGTCCCCGATCCGCGGCCCCCTTTGTTGGTTTTAGGGCTGTCTTCAAGGGTGAAAGTGGAATTTCTCTCCATTACGGGGCTAGTTGCTTTGTCCGCAGGCGTATGGAATAGTGCCATTCTTCTTCGGGGAGGCGCGCGTTAAAGTGTAAAGATGTAAAGGACAACCCCGACTCTCATACAATCTTGGGCCCGCATGTACACGGTTGAAAATTAGGCAATATTTAGACCATCTAAGGACATTTTGTTTGCCTAATTTTCACGACGATTCACAATGGCCAAGTTTGTTAAATCGAGCATTGTTCATAGGTTTTTAGGTTATGTTGTAATACATAATGCTGTCAAACAGCGTCTTATGTTGTGTTGTGTGTGATAGCTACACAAGTTATTCGCGTATCGCTTTTATTTGTAAGTAGGTTAGCAGGTTTTATTAGTATAGAAAAGGGCAGGTCATTAATATTTTTAGTCATTAATGTGGAATGGTCAACTATATGCTAAATAATAAAACTGATATGTCGAAGCAAAGACATGCTTTAGCTACTTTTTTGTTGCACAATATTAAACCTTATAGTTTTATGATATGCAACTGACATTTACTCTAAAGGTGGTAAAGCAATACCTTCACTTCAGACGGCAACATCTGAATGACATCCTTTTGCTACGGTTACCACTTTCCACAAGGCTGTATACATACTTGTTTGCTGTAGTAATATAGAATTAATTATATAAGTAGGTAATAAAATAAAACAACATTATTTTAAAGATTATTTTATTTTAAAAAAGTACTGTAATCTCTATCCCGGGTATCTTCCTATTTGGTTGTAGAAATGCTTACACTAGGGCTTAGGTCTTTCCTCCCCTTTTTAAGCATCATCATAGTTTATTAAAATATTGTCAAGAAACTGTGCAGGAGGTGTTATATTGTCTTTGAACCGTGCCCAACCGAGATACCATATTACACTCATTATGTGGGCACAGCACCCGACTGTTCTCTTACCTACAAAACAATTACAGCAATGCTGTAATATAGCATTCCTCCCGCTCAAAGAACTGTTAACTAATATATATACGTAATAAGTTCTACTACTTATATGCCTGGACTTTATTTTTCCTCTTAACAACCAAGTCGTTTGAGATATTGACAGTTCTTGTAGGAGGTCTCTATCCACCTCTCTGCACACTTCAATGACATACAGAATACACACTTTTCTGTGCCCCACTGGTGATTGTGCTGGTCTGTTCTCATCCAAACATGCACATTGAGCTTGATTCCAGCAAGATTCGCAAATGATGTCATTTGCATTCACCTTAAACAGAGATCATGTTATAATATAAGCACTGAATATTCCATTAGTCATATAGGCTAGTTCTTCATGAACGTTACACATATCAGTCAAAATACATTGTCATATACAAAAGTTGGCATAATTATCTACGGGATTAGGTAGACTCGTAGTTATTTCTATTCTATAGCAGCTATCACACATCTTGTTAACGTTAATTATAATAACAATTTCAAAAGAGCGAGAAATAACGAATAGGTACTTACTATTTGTGGTGCGACCCATTGACGTATACAAGCTAGTATCCCTGCATCGTTCAATAAATGTCTGCCTATAATATTGCACCGATTGGTAGCGATTCCACAATTCACACAGAGACTCATTGTGATAGCTTTCAACCGATGTGGTAAAGTCTAGTCCAGAGTTTAAAGCCAAGGTCAACAAATGTAGCAAATAACGGTGTCCGGTAATCAAGCAAGGGTCAATTAGTTCGAAGATCATATACAATTCACAAGGTGCCTAAGAGCGTCACCAATCAAACTATATTTTAAGCACATTAGACTTTCTGTTTAGTTAACTAGAGTAAAAGCAGCAAAACACATGATCTCAGGGAGCGATATACTCTAAGCAGGGAGCCGAAGGAAGGAAAGCGTATGCGACATTTTCAATGACAGGAGTGAAAATGACATATGATGTTACAGATTATTATGAATTCTATATGATCGATTATTTACATAGACTTTGAATACACTACGATTATTTACAATCGATATTTTGACTTCCATTATGAAAGAGACAGGTGTCTTTCTGATTAGTAAACTGAATAACGAAAATAAAGATGCTACATAGATATTTTGAAATCATTTAATAAAGCCACGAATTTTAAATTCATAGTTATTAGTTATCGATTTGATTTCATAATCGAATCGATAAAGCAAGCATAATCATAGTGCATTTACGAAGATCGGATTAAGTATTACATTCAACGTTTACGAAGCTTGTTGATTAATGAAAATCACATTTTTAAACTTTTGTCGCACTTGGCCATTGCTGATTGTAATGAAGTCTAAACAAAATTATAACACAAAATAGACGAATTTTTTGAGGTAGCTTTGATGTCTGTACACTCAGGCCCAAAGTGGGGTATCTCCTTTGTAAAATAAATAATTATAAATAAAGTGATGTCAATAAATTCAAATTATGGTTTAAAATTTTAAAATTGCATATGGTCAGAACAAAATTAGATTTATAGTAAAATTAGGACAGAATAAAGTTATTATACGATGAATATCAGTAATATTGACGTCAGAGGCCCGTCGCACGATGCGGCGGTGATAATCGATGTGAACAATAGCCTTTAAAGAGTTTGTGTGCCTAAGTGTGTGTAGATGTGTTGCGTAGTGTTGTATTATGTGTTTGTGTCCCGTTTGGGTGTGTCCTGTCTGTAACCTAGGGTGTGTGTGTGTGTGTGCTTGTAATATGAATGTGTGTATGCAAGTAGGCACGTGGCAGTCGGTACACGTAGCAAGTGGGGGTAGCTCTGCTACCCTGTCAATATAGAAATGCACAAAAAATAGGCGAAAACAGAAGGTGACACAAAATATATAAAGATTAATAAAATAAACTGAAGATAGAGTCTTCTCTATCTGTCCCTCGTAGCTCAGCTACCGTCTGATGTTGTGCCAATAGGGCACTAGTCTTAAACTAACTTAACCTAAAATAAAACTAACTAAAACTATGTATTGAGTCGCAATAGCGATCGTCAAACAGAAAAAACAGAAAAAATAAAAATAAAGACCCTTAATCTAGTGCAGTCACCCAAGCAATGGGTAGAGTCACCTACACTGCTTGTAGATGCCGAATTTGGGCCCTCTGGCGCCAAAAATGCCAACTCTACGGCCGACTCTAGCAGAAGCTCTACGTAGAGTCCCCCCTCTAGGTCGAGAGGGTAGAGCTCCCCAAGCCCTCCACAACGAACCCAAACTCGGGGGTCCTAGGACCAAGGGTTCGGAGATAGCAGGGTCGCAAAGTTTTCGTGCGGGGGCCCGCACGAAATTGCAAACCCCGATATCCCGAGAACCACCGGTCGGATCCAACCGAGCGAGGGCTCCCCGAAAAGGCCCCGGCAAGATCTAGCCCCCGACACGACTTTGGGGTCAAAAGGGGTGACTCAAAAAGTGACCCCCCCCAAGTTTGTGGGGTCTACCCCCCACCACACCAGACGGGTTCGGGGGAGGAAGTCGAGTCCCCCAGAGAAAACCAGAGGTCGCTACGACCCCCGGTTCCAGAGATATACGGCCCCAAAGTTTTTCAAAATGGCGGATGTGCCAAACTTTGGGCACGTATATCTCGAGTTCCAGACGTCCCAGCGAACCCAGAAAAGTTTCTCCCTGGTGGGCTCGACACCCCCTATGACTTTACGATGCCAAATTAGAGAAGAAAATTTTGAAAAATTTTCCGGGAAAATTTTCCCGGATTTCCCGGAAAAGTGTAGTGCGGGATAGATGGCCCTTCGGCGACACCCCCAGTCGAAATCCGGTCCCCCTGCGACCTCCGGTTCCGGAGCCACAGGTGTTTGAAAAAAGGCAAGATGGCCGCGCGCGCTCAAGGTCAAACTTTGACCCTTCGTAGCTCCTAAACGGTTGGTCGCAGTGAGCCCAAAATCGATATCTGGGCTTGGCTTGGTGTCTTCTGTCCTCTCAGGCGTCCAAAAGCGATTTTCCGAGAAAACGCTTGGAAAAGCACAAAATTATATTAAACCTAAAATTCACTCCCCAGCACGTCCAGTGAAACAAAAATTTTTCCAATAGGATGGTCCAGTCCGGAGATAACTTAAGTGCAAACTTCGTGCGGATGCTGCGTGAAATGTTGGAAATTACGATTTTCCTTGTTTTTGACGCTAGAAAGGGCTAGTTTGGACTCAAACAAGTGTAAAAGGCTTGTCTAAACCCAACCCCGGCGCTAAAAGCAAGGAAAGTCTACCCCCTTTTATTTAATTTGGAAAAAATGATAAAAAATCGGTATCTCCGAGCTGGATGGTCACAAAAATACACAAAAAATCTTAAAATTAGTGGAAAAGAGAGTTCTTCCAGTCACAGAAAGTTCAATATAAAATGCACAAATGTTCGTGCAAATTTACACAAAAAATCGAAAAACTTGGTTTTTTGATTGTGTCTCGGTCAAAAATTGTCCAAAAAATCTGCAGTTTGGTAGGCACGTAGAACTCACGAGCGCGCAACTGATAGCAGTTGCGGATTTCTAAAATTCCGCCCCTGGTAGAAGTGAGAGGGGGTCAAAGTTCGTAATTTGTAACTATTATAGTACTCGCCCTGGTGCAGCTAAAATTCTGGTGTTTCCTGATTTCTGGTTGTGCTGGTAGGTCCTCTCAGCTGGCAAAATTTGGTGGTCCTCGGACAGCTGGATCTGGTACCTGGTGGCCACGCGGTACTTGTTTTTTTGGCTTTTACGGGAAGCCGACGGCTTTCCGCAAAAAACAGACCAGCGTGGCGGGTGGGGCTCCACTGCCCGCTGCCGAAGACACTTCACACCAAAAGATCCACTCACAGGTCACCAGGAAAAACACAAAAAACTGAAAAGCACGTGGTTGCTAACCTATATTTTCGCGGAAAAAACGCGTTGCCGGCAATATAGGTTTCGTGCGGCTACTTTGCGATTCGCGGGCGGATAGGGGCCGCCAAGACGCAACTTTTGAGCTATCACACTTAAAAATCGGTGAAGAAAAACCCACTAAAATGATTTTTTAACGATGGAGCACGGTAAAAAACAATCTGGTCGTCGCGGAGAGTGACGGGCGACTGGTTAGGTTAGGTTAGGTTAGGTTAGGTTAGGTTAGGTTAGGTTAGGTTAGGTTAGGTTAGGTTAGGTTAGGTTAGGTTAGGTTAGGTTAGGTTAGGTTAGGTTAGGTTAGGTTAGGTTAGGTTAGGTTAGGTTAGGTTAGGTTAGGTTAGGTTAGGTTAGGTTTCAGACCTTCTGCGAGACGGTTATCTCGCAGAAGGAGGCGGCGGAGAGGGAGAGGGAATGTGACCCCCTTTCCCTCCCACAGCGCCGCAAGAGAACCGGGGCTCGGAGGAGGCGGTACCACCAACTCCTCCCCCCCTAACCGGGCCGGGCAGTAGACGCGGGGGCGTCTGCTGCCCTTACATAGGCCTCGAGGTTGAAGGCGCACGTCGTGTCGCGTGTGCCTTGCCTAGGCGGGTGGCAGAAGGACTCCTCTTCTGCCGCACCAGAGACGGGCCTGCCGCCGAACAGTGGCAGGCGACCCACACGACGATGGCGGAAGATGTTGTTCCCGCCATCGTCGATATGTGGTGAAGACGGACACCGTGGTGGTTTAGTGGGTAGTCTGGCCTCCCTCAGAGGCTAGGAGTCCCACACGAAGCCCGCCCCCTGCCCCCGCGGGGGGTGAGCGAAGTGCCTAAACGCATTCCACCACGAAAAAAAAAAAAAAAAAAAAAAAAAAAAAAAGGTTAGGTTAGGTTAGGTTAGGTTAGGTTAGGTTAGGTTAGGTTAGGTTTTTTTTTTTTTTTTTTTTTTTTTTTTTTTTTTTTTTTTTTTTTATTTTTTACTAGCACCTTTCACTATGTGCCGGGGCACTTCGTAAAAGCCTATTCTATTCTCGCTGTACATTTTCTAACCGACTAGGCTGCCTATATGTTTAAAGAAAAACCCACTCAGGGTACTGATTGCTTTCTAGCTTATTTACTTATTATTATTTACATAAATTTAACTCACGCATTCATTCTTTTCCTCTAGTACCATACTATTTCTCGCATTTATCCCTCTCGTACTTTCATACCATGCCTTTCATACTTATGGGGGAAGAGGACCTGGGATAATAATCTCGGTGCTTTTATTTATTTAATAACAGGTTGACCATCTTAACTTAGTCTATAACATTTTACAGTTTATTAACTTACTATAATTATATTTATTACTAACAACTTAAATGCTATATTTATTATTTACACTTTCTTGTCTGCAATAATTTAAATCTACTATAAGATATTTAACATAATATCTTCCACAGATTTAATCTAAGTCTTGTTTCTTTTATTAACAGTTTCAATTATACACTTAGCGAATGCAAGAAAATGTGCTCTATATTTTTGTGTCATTAAAAGAGGTAAATTCTCTTTTATCATTTCAACCCTTATTTTTTGTTCGAGATCATGTCTAGCTCGCGCGTGGATCGGGCAGTCCACGATAATGTGTGCGACCGTCTCAGGTACCCCAGGCTCGCAGGCACACGATGGGTCCTCCTTACACTTGAACCTAGCCAAGTATGCGGAGAACCCACCATGTCCTGTTAGCATCTGGGTCGTGATGCCGGCGATCTCGATCTTTCGAACGATGCTGTAAGCTGTTACCGCGCATGGTAGGAAGAGCTTGGTGCCCGAAGCAGTCACACCCGCTCTGTACCTTTCGCCCCATTCGTGAAGCGTGATCTGACGTAGACCACGCTTAACGAATGAGACTGGGCAAAGATCGTAGTGGGGGGCAATCTTCAGCCTCAGAGCCGCCTCCTTGGCGAGCTGGTCGGCCCGCTCATTGCCCTCCAACCCTGCGTGAGCCTTGATCCAGAACAAGGAAATTTCCTTGCCCTGGACCAAGCCCCGCTTGATGTTAAATCTGGCTTCAACTGCCAGAGGGTGGAGGGCATGACGGTTAATTACCGTCAGGAGTGCGGCTCTGCTATCACTGAAGACCCCAAACGTGGCCGCGCCTCGCTTAAGGACCTCACTGGTCGCTTTGCATATAGCCAAGAGTTCGGCCTGGTAGACGGTGCAGTGGGGCGACAGAGCAAGTTTGAGGGCCCTGGTTTCGGTCCCGTTATGCCAAATGGATAACGCGGCACCGACCCGGCCCTCAATCTTGCTCCCGTCCGTGAAAATGCGCGTTTCGATATTATCGACACGGTTGTAATGTTCCTCGTCTACCAGACTGGTGAACTCCAGGCTCATATGCTCCGCGGGGTGAGGTGCTTTAACAGCTGGGGACATTCGTTCGATCTCCCTGTCCCCCAACCATGACTGGAATACTCCTCTCTTGGCCTCGTACAACGAGGCCACCTCGCGAACTCTGAGGTCCAGAGGGAGTAGTCCAGCCAAGACTAGCCCTGAGTGCAGGGAGACCGTCCGGTAGCTCTTACAGAGTTTTTGCGCGAAACCGCGCTGCACCACGTTCAGCTGCTTTCGGATACCAAGCTTGTCCACCGCCGCGCACCAACTACTGGCGGCATACAGCACCGTTGGCTCCACCACCGCTGTGTAGATAGCCCGGACCACCTCGGGGTGCAACCCCCAGCCGATCCGGGCCATCCGCGCGAGCTTGTGGTATATGCCGATCGCCTTTCTGCATACATTAGTGACGTGGGTGTTAAAAGTGAGTTTTTCGTCGATGGTGAGCCCCAGGACTTTGATTTGTTTGGACAGTCCAATACCTATCCCGCCCATGCTGAGGCGTGGGTCGTCGTACTTTAGCCTCCGCGTGATTACCATCGCACAAGTTTTGTGCGGTGCGAATTTCAGCTTATTTCGGACGCCCCACTCCCGCACATGCCCGAGAGAGGCATTGGCCTGTCTCTCAATTTCCAGACCGCTATCCCCATCGAAAAGGTTAGGTTAGGTTAGGTTAGGTTAGGTTAGGTTAGGTTAGGTTAGGTTAGGTTAGGTTAGGTTAGGTTAGGTTAGGTTAGGTTAGGTTAGGTTAGGTTAGGTTAGGTTAGGTTAGGTTAGGTTAGGTTAGGTTAGGTTGGGGCACGCCCCAAGTGATTTCCGATACGTCCCCGTCGTGTGCCCTGGACCCCTTCCTGACCACCGTAACGGAGTGGCAGGTTGGGTGACCGAACTCGGAAATCTATACTTGAGGCTAAGAGAGCGACATAACGGTTTTTCCCTATTCACCTGCTTTGGACCCATCCCACTTGGTGCGCGGTAACGCAGTGGCCAGTGGTTGGTAACCCGTTGTTGAGAGTTGATACTTATTGTTACTTGTTAAGTCTTACTCGTTGTTGTTATTTGGTTTGTTACGTTTGCTCGTTATTGTTTGTTTGTTGTTGTTTTTCCGTTTTTGTTGTTGTTGTGTTGAGCCCAGTTGTTTGGACTCTTCACAAAATTATTTCTCCTACGGACTCTGTTGAGGGCAGGGCCCTTTACTGGTCCATGGAGTCGGAGGGGCCGTCTAGTGCCCAGAGTGGTGGAGGGAAGAAGAGGGAGAGGTCTCCGCTTCTGTCCACGGATGGCAATCCAAGCAAAGTGAGGCAAGTGCAGGGCAAATTCTTTGCTGGAGAATCAGAGGAGGACTCTGACAATGGTTTTTCGCGGGTTCTTGAGACCCCGCCTCCAAAGGTCCGCCGTCCCCGTGGAGGTAAAGTAAACCACCACGTGGGACTCTCGCAAGCCCGTAGGGAGTTACGGATGTTAGAGCCAGACACTTCGGACTCAACGTTAACGGAGCCTGCAAAGCCGTTGCGAAGTCCGAAGAAAAAGGTAAGGTCTCCGGGGATGGAGGACCTTATTAAAAAGGCCGAAGAAGACGCAGGTGTCCTGAACGCAGTTTCGACCAAGTCGAAGAACTTGAAAGGCACCTGCGTCAAAGAAATACGCACAGCCACCGCGTCACTACTAGAAGTAGTGCACGCCCTTGCGGCACGTCGGACAGGCGACGAAGTACAAAGGTTGCAGGCAGACAACAAGAGGTTGCGCGGTCAGTTGTCTGCCATACAGGAGGAGGTAGCCGCCCTCAGACGCGCTTTTGCTGAGCGTGGAAAAGACGTGGCCAGAGAAGAGCCTGCTAAAGCAGCGGAGAACTCCGGAAGTGACAATCCTATGTCACGGAAGGAGTTCATTGCGGTGATCAATGTCCTCCAACGTTCCCTGATGGAACACGTTGGAGGAGTGATTAGTGCGCGGCTGGAGGGGCTTGAGGTGGACGGACGCCTTCTTCCCACGCAACCCGTGAGGCCACCCCTGGCAGCCGATACTCGGAGGAAGCAGTTGGAGGCAACCACGCTGGCACCACCGGCCAACCTTCCAGCAATAGCTAGGCCCAAAAAAGTGGCTAAGGCTACTCCTGGGCCGAAGGAGAACCCTTCTGCCAAGCCCACCCGTGCAGAGGAACAGTTTCCCGGATCGTCTCGCCAAGAGCAACCCGTTGTCCTCGAAGAATGGACGACAGTGGTGAAAAGGGGGAGGAAGAAGGCGCCTGCTGCTGGTGCCCCGAAGGCAAATGTGCCCCAAAGGCCTAAGTTGCCGAAGGTCCCAAAAACCCTGGCAGTCGTGGTGGCCCTCAAGCCTGAGGCCGTAGAGGAGGGGGCCACTTATAAGGCCGCAATTGCCAGGGCCAAGGCGTCCATAAGCCTGGGAGCTCTGGGAATCGGCACACCCAAGTTCCGTACGGGAATCACAGGTGCCCGTATCATAGAGCTCCCAAGGGAAACAACCGCCACACAGGCGGACACTCTAGCACTGAAGATCAGCGAGGTGCTAGGTGACGCCGCAAAAGTCACCAGGCCGATAAAAGTGGCAAGCGTCCGAGTCTCAGGCCTGGATGACTCAGTGTCAGAGCTGGAGGTGCGGGACGCGATTGCGGTGAGGGCTGGATGTCCACCTGAACAGGTGAAGGTGGGCACAATCACCATGGGCTTCAGGGGAACCGGGTCGGTCATTGTGTCCTGCCCGGTAGACACCATTGCCGGTCTGGCCAAGGAGGGCCGATTGCACGTGGGGTGGAGCAGCGCCTCCGTTACGGTCCTGGAGCAGCGCCCAATGCGTTGCCATCGATGCCTCGGAATTGGACACCCGCAGCAGCTCTGTCCCTCCAAAAAGGACCGCAGTGGCTTGTGCTACCGCTGCAGTCAGGAGGGGCACATTGCCTCCAGCTGCACAGCTCCCCCACATTGCGGGGTCTGCGGAGACCGAGGCCTGCCTTCCGGGCACCGCATGGCCGGAGTGAGCTGCAACCCTCCTCCGGTCAAAGGCCGTCCCCTCCAGATGGGTGCTCTTCACCTGTCGGCTACACCAGCCACCCCTGCAGCAACGCCAATGGAAACCAACAATGCCCAGTAGGTCCATTGGCAAAATACTGCAGGGGAATGTGAACCACTCGGCCGACGCACAGGACTTACTGTGCCAGTCTGTGGCCGAGTGGAGTATTGATCTGGCAATGATCACGGAGCCATACTTTGTCCCCCCATCCCCTAATTGGGTTGGGGCAACTGACGGCCTTGCTGCGATCGCAGTGGCTGGTGCAAGCCCCCCTCTCACAGCAGTCGAGAGAGGGGAAGGATACGTGGCAGCACGCTGGGGAGGAGTGGTTGTAGTGTCAACATACTTCTCCCCAAACCGCAGCAGGGCTGAACTGGAGCGGTTCCTGGCTGTGGTAGAAGGGGTGGTCCGCCGAGCGGCCCCCCATCCAGTGCTAGTAGCGGGAGACCTAAACTGCAAGGCACAGGCATGGGGGTGCCCCCACACGGATGTTTGGGGTGGTGTACTCGAGTCTTGGGTTCTGTCCCTGGGGCTCGAGGTCCTCAACAGAGGCACCACCCCGACCTGCGTCCGGGACCAAGGCACGTCTAGAGTGGACGTGTCCTTCGCCACCCCATCACTGGCAGCACGAATCCGGGACTGGCGGGTGATGGAGAATACGGTGACACTATCGGATCATTTATATGTCCGATACGATGTCACCACAACATCACCAGGGGCCCCATTACACCTGGGCACCATGAAATCGGCATTCCCAAGGTGGTCGTTGGCTCGCCTCCGTGCCGACGTTGCAGGGGAGGCAGCAATGGTGCGGGCCTGGGCCGAAGTGCCCGATAACATAGAGGGTGATGCTGACGGTATGGCGGACCTTTTCGCAGACGACATGAAGGTTGTATGCGACGCCGCCATGCCGAGGGCGCAGGTCTGCCCCCGAAGAAAGGGGCAGGTATATTGGTGGTCGCAGGATCTGGCTGATCTGCGAAACGCCAGTATGAGGGCCAGGCGCGCCTACCAGCGGTGCCGTAGGCGCGCCATAAGGACACCCGATGAGGAGGAGGATCTCCACCGGGTATACACGGAGACCAATAAGGCTCTGAGGATAGCCATCCGCAGAGCCAAAGCCATCGCTTGGGAGGAGTTCCTGGGAATCCTTGACAGGGATCCCTGGGGAAGGCCGTACAGGGTGGTTAGGGCGAAATTTTCTCCCTCCCCCCCTACGTCCAGCTTGGAGCCCGGCCTGCTGCGGGAGGTTCTGGGAACGCTTTTTCCGAATCCTGGTCCTTTTGCAGCCCCAGCGATGGCGGCCTCCAGTGATACAATGGAGGTGTGGGCCGATGGTCCCCCCGTTACAGACGGGGAGTGGGCCACGCTGCGTGTAAGGCTCCGACGCAAAAATAAAGCGCCGGGGCCTGATGGCTGCCCAGCCAAGGTCCTGGCGGTAGCAGTCGATGCCCTGGAAGACAGGTTCCGTGCGGTGATGGACACATGTATTGCAACGGTCCGCTTTCCGGGGCGATGGAAGGTGGGGCGTCTTTGCCTACTCCGGAAAGAGAGTCGGCCGGCGGATTCACCGTCCGGCTATCGGCCGGTGGTCCTGCTCGATGAAGCGGCGAAGGCTTTCGAGAAAATTCTCGCCTCCCGCATCATTGAGCACTTAGAGGACGAAGGACCGGATCTGGCCGAGTGCCAGTACGGTTTCCGCACCGGCCGCTCCACGATGGACGCGGTTAAACACCTCAAAGAGTGGACTGACCAGGCCAATGCACGGGGGGAGGGGGTGATCGCGGTGTCTTTAGACATCGCGAACGCCTTCAACTCTCTCCCTCATGAATGCATAGAGGAGGCACTTAAATTCCACCAAGTGCCCCTCTACCTCCGCGCTCTTGTCAGGGACTACCTCCGTGGGAGGGCAGTCCTATATGAGGATTCGGAGGGCCGCGTCCAGTCGTGGAGAATGTCGGCAGGGGTGCCCCAGGGTTCCGTACTTGGCCCTCTTCTATGGAACCTGGGGTACAACTGGGTTCTGCGCGGGATGCTGCTGCCGCGAATGTGCGTCGTCTGCTTTGCTGACGATACGCTGGTCGCGGCGGCGGCAAAGGACTGGGAGGAGGTGGTTCACCTCGCGTCGGTCGGCACATCGCTGGTAGTCCGACGTATCCGCCTCCTGGGCCTGGAAGTGGCTCTCACCAAAACGAGAGCCATATCTTTCCATGCCCCCCGTCGCAGAACCCCATCGGGGCTCCACGTTCGAGTCGATGGGGTCCGGATTCCTGTCGAGATGAACATAAAGTACCTCGGCCTGACTCTGGACCCCAGGTGGAGTTTCGAGGAGCATTTTAAGCTCCTCGCTCCAAGACTGTGCGCAGCTGCAGCTGCACTCGCACGCCTTCTCCCAAATGTGGGAGGGCCGAACGTTTCGTGCCGTCGGCTGTATCACGGGGTGATGCGGTCGATGGCGCTTTACGGGGCCCCGATATGGGCAGAGCGCCTTAACCGGCAGACGAGGGCCCTCCTGCGCAAACCGCAGAGGACGATCGCGGCCCGGGCTGTGCGGGCATATCGCACAGTCAGCCACGGGGCAGCTTGCGTGTTAGCTGGTACGACCCCGTGGGATGTCGATGCACTTGTCCTAGCACAGGTGTATAGGCATCGGGCCGAAGCGAGAAGGCGAGGGGAGAGACCCGTCCTCGAGGAGGTGGAGCAAGTACGCTCCCTTGCGCAGGAGGAAGCCCTTAGACAATGGGCCGAGGCGCTCGCCAACCCTACCGCCGGCCGCCGGACGATCGAAGCGGTCCGTCCGGTGCTCAAGGAGTGGATGGGACGCCCCTGGGGCAGCCTCACATTCCGCCTGGTGCAGGTTTTGACTGGACATGGTTGTTTCGGTCACTACCTGCACCACGTCGCACGCAGGGAGGAGACGCCACAGTGTCACCACTGTGGTGACCCTGACGATACGGCCGAGCACACGCTAGGAGTGTGCCCGGCCTGGAGACACGAGCGCCACGAACTAACGGTGGCGCTCGGCAGAGGAAACTTCGCGCTGCCAAGTATAGTACAAGCTATGCTTGGTAGCGCGGAAGAATGGGACGCAGTCGCTTCCTTCTGTGAGTCGGTACTACTACAGAAGGAGGCAGCGGAGAGGGAGCGGGAGGAGGATGCTCTAGCCGCTCCTCTCCGGCGCAGACGGATGGGCAGGAGAAGGCGGGCGGCAATGGCTGCCAGTCTTCGCCTGCCCACAGGAGGACTGCCTGCTGTCGGTGGCACCGACGCAGGCATTGCACAAGTCCCCACGTCTGGGGATTACTCGGGCAGTCCAGAGTAATCTCCCAATGGCGCGGCAGCCCGACACCTAAGTCGGGTGGCCCGGTGGTGATTTGGTGAGTTGCATTAGTAGATCCCAAATCGCCGCCATAAGGGCAAGAATGGACGCCGAGGAGTTTTAGTGGGTATTCCCAGAGCCAATACGATCAGGCACTGGGCGACCCCCACACGCCCCCACTACCTAGCCAGTAGTGGACAGTCTGTAAGCGGATCTCTCCTCGTTAAAAAAAAAAAAAAGGTTAGGTTAGGTTAGGTTAGGTTAGGTTAGGTTAGGTTAGGTTAGGTTAGGTTAGGTTAGGTTAGGTTAGGTTAGGTTAGGTTAGGTTAGGTTAGGTTAGGTTAGGTTAGGTTAGGTTAGGTTAGGTTAGGTTAGGTTAGGTTAGGTTAGGTTAGGTTAGGTTAGGTTAGGTTAGGTTAGGTTAGGTTAGGTTAGGTTAGGTTAGGTTAGGTTAGGTTAGGTTAGGTTAGGTTAGGTTAGGTTAGGTTAGGTTAGGTTAGGTTAGGTTAGGTTAGGTTAGGTTAGGTTAGGTTAGGTTAGGTTAGGTTAGGTTAGGTTAGGTTAGGTTAGGTTAGGTTAGGTTAGGTTAGGTTAGGTTAGGTTAGGTTAGGTTAGGTTAGGTTAGGTTAGGTTAGGTTAGGTTAGGTTAGGTTAGGTTAGGTTAGGTTAGGTTAGGTTAGGTTAGGTTAGGTTAGGTTAGGTTAGGTTAGGTTAGGTTAGGTTAGGTTAGGTTAGGTTAGGTTAGGTTAGGTTAGGTTAGGTTAGGTTAGGTTAGGTTAGGTTAGGTTAGGTTAGGTTAGGTTAGGTTAGGTTAGGTTAGGTTAGGTTAGGTTAGGTTAGGTTAGGTTAGGTTAGGTTAGGTTAGGTTAGGTTAGGTTAGGTTAGGTTAGGTTAGGTTAGGTTAGGTTAGGTTAGGTTAGGTTAGGTTAGCTTAGGTTAGGTTAGGTTAGGTTAGGTTAGGTTAGGTTAGGTTAGGTTAGGTTAGGTTAGGTTAGGTTAGGTTAGGTTAGGTTAGGTTAGGTTAGGTTAGGTTAGGTTAGGTTAGGTTAGGTTAGGTTAGGTTAGGTTAGGTTAGGTTAGGTTAGGTTAGGTTAGGTTAGGTTAGGTTAGGTTAGGTTAGGTTAGGTTAGGTTAGGTTAGGTTAGGTTAGGTTAGGTTAGGTTAGGTTAGGTTAGGTTAGGTTAGGTTAGGTTAGGTTAGGTTAGGTTAGGTTAGGTTAGGTTAGGTTAGGTTAGGTTAGGTTAGGTTAGGTTAGGTTAGGTTAGGTTAGGTTAGGTTAGGTTAGGTTAGGTTAGGTTAGGTTAGGTTAGGTTAGGTTAGGTTAGGTTAGGTTAGGTTAGGTTAGGTTAGGTTAGGTTAGGTTAGGTTAGGTTAGGTTAGGTTAGGTTAGGTTAGGTTAGGTTAGGTTAGGCTAGGTTAGGTTAGGTTAGGTTAGGTTAGGTTAGGTTAGGTTAGGTTAGGTTAGGTTAGGTTAGGTTAGGTTAGGTTAGGTTAGGTTAGGTTAGGTTAGGTTAGGTTAGGTTAGGTTAGGTTAGGTTAGGTTAGGTTAGGTTAGGTTAGGTTAGGTTAGGTTAGGTTAGGTTAGGTTAGGTTAGGTTAGGTTAGGTTAGGTTAGGTTAGGTTAGGTTAGGTTAGGTTAGGTTAGGTTAGGTTAGGTTAGGTTAGGTTAGGTTAGGTTAGGTTAGGTTAGGTTAGGTTAGGTTAGGTTAGGTTAGGTTAGGTTAGGTTAGGTTAGGTTAGGTTAGGTTAGGTTAGGTTAGGTTAGGTTAGGTTAGGTTAGGTTAGGTTAGGTTAGGTTAGGTTAGGTTAGGTTAGGTTAGGTTAGGTTAGGTTAGGTTAGGTTAGGTTAGGTTAGGTTAGGTTAGGTTAGGTTAGGTTAGCTTAGGTTAGGTTAGGTTAGGTTAGGTTAGGTTAGGTTAGGTTAGGTTAGGTTAGGTTAGGTTAGGTTAGGTTAGGTTAGGTTAGGTTAGGTTAGGTTAGGTTAGGTTAGGTTAGGTTAGGTTAGGTTAGGTTAGGTTAGGTTAGGTTAGGTTAGGTTAGGTTAGGTTAGGTTAGGTTAGGTTAGGTTAGGTTAGGTTAGGTTAGGTTAGGTTAGGTTAGGTTAGGTTAGGTTAGGTTAGGTTAGGTTAGGTTAGGTTAGGTTAGGTTAGGTTAGGTTAGGTTAGGTTAGGTTAGGTTAGGTTAGGTTAGGTTAGGTTAGGTTAGGTTAGGTTAGGTTAGGTTAGGTTAGGTTAGGTTAGGTTAGGTTAGGTTAGGTTAGGTTAGGTTAGGTTAGGTTAGGTTAGGTTAGGTTAGGTTAGGTTAGGTTAGGTTAGGTTAGGTTAGGTTAGGTTAGGTTAGGTTAGGTTAGGTTAGGTTAGGTTAGGTTAGGTTAGGTTAGGTTAGGTTAGGTTAGGTTAGGTTAGGTTAGGTTAGGTTAGGTTAGGTTAGGTTAGGTTAGGTTAGGTTAGGTTAGGTTAGGTTAGGTTAGGTTAGGTTATGTTAGGTTAGGTTAGGTTAGGTTAGGTTAGGTTAGGTTAGGTTAGGTTAGGTTAGGTTAGGTTAGGTTAGGTTAGGTTAGGTTAGGTTAGGTTAGGTTAGGTTAGGTTAGGTTAGGTTAGGTTAGGTTAGGTTAGGTTAGGTTAGGTTAGGTTAGGTTAGGTTAGGTTAGGTTAGGTTAGGTTAGGTTAGGTTAGGTTAGGTTAGGTTAGGTTAGGTTAGGTTAGGTTAGGTTAGGTTAGGTTAGGTTAGGTTAGGTTAGGTTAGGTTAGGTTAGGTTAGGTTAGGTTAGGTTAGGTTAGGTTAGGTTAGGTTAGGTTAGGTTAGGTTAGGTTAGGTTAGGTTAGGTTAGGTTAGGTTAGGTTAGGTTAGGTTAGGTTAGGTTAGGTTAGGTTAGGTTAGGTTAGGTTAGGTTAGGTTAGGTTAGGTTAGGTTAGGTTAGGTTAGGTTAGGTTAGGTTAGGTTAGGTTAGGTTAGGTTAGGTTAGGTTAGGTTAGGTTAGGTTAGGTTAGGTTAGGTTAGGTTAGGTTAGGTTAGGTTAGGTTAGGTTAGGTTAGGTTAGGTTAGGTTAGGTTAGGTTAGGTTAGGTTAGGTTAGGTTAGGTTAGGTTAGGTTAGGTTAGGTTAGGTTAGGTTAGGTTAGGTTAGGTTAGGTTAGGTTAGGTTAGGTTAGGTTAGGTTAGGTTAGGTTAGGTTAGGTTAGGTTAGGTTAGGTTAGGTTAGGTTAGGTTAGGTTAGGTTAGGTTAGGTTAGGTTAGGTTAGGTTAGGTTAGGTTAGGTTAGGTTAGGTTAGGTTAGGTTAGGTTAGGTTAGGTTAGGTTAGGTTAGGTTAGGTTAGGTTAGGTTAGGTTAGGTTAGGTTAGGTTAGGTTAGGTTAGGTTAGGTTAGGTTAGGTTAGGTTAGGTTAGGTTAGGTTAGGTTAGGTTAGGTTAGGTTAGGTTAGGTTAGGTTAGGTTAGGTTAGGTTAGGTTAGGTTAGGTTAGGTTAGGTTAGGTTAGGTTAGGTTAGGTTAGGTTAGGTTAGGTTAGGTTAGGTTAGGTTAGGTTAGGTTAGGTTAGGTTAGGTTAGGTTAGGTTAGGTTAGGTTAGGTTAGGTTAGGTTAGGTTAGGTTAGGTTAGGTTAGGTTAGGTTAGGTTAGGTTAGGTTAGGTTAGGTTAGGTTAGGTTAGGTTAGGTTAGGTTAGGTTAGGTTAGGTTAGGTTAGGTTAGGTTAGGTTAGGTTAGGTTAGGTTAGGTTAGGTTAGGTTAGGTTAGGTTAGGTTAGGTTAGGTTAGGTTAGGTTAGGTTAGGTTAGGTTAGGTTAGGTTAGGTTAGGTTAGGTTAGGTTAGGTTAGGTTAGGTTAGGTTAGGTTAGGTTAGGTTAGGTTAGGTTAGGTTAGGTTAGGTTAGGTTAGGTTAGGTTAGGTTAGGTTAGGTTAGGTTAGGTTAGGTTAGGTTAGGTTAGGTTAGGTTAGGTTAGGTTAGGTTAGGTTAGGTTAGGTTAGGTTAGGTTAGGTTAGGTTAGGTTAGGTTAGGTTAGGTTAGGTTAGGTTAGGTTAGGTTAGGTTAGGTTAGGTTAGGTTAGGTTAGGTTAGGTTAGGTTAGGTTAGGTTAGGTTAGGTTAGGTTAGGTTAGGTTAGGTTAGGTTAGGTTAGGTTAGGTTAGGTTAGGTTAGGTTAGGTTAGGTTAGGTTAGGTTAGGTTAGGTTAGGTTAGGTTAGGTTAGGTTAGGTTAGGTTAGGTTAGGTTAGGTTAGGTTAGGTTAGGTTAGGTTAGGTTAGGTTAGGTTAGGTTAGGTTAGGTTAGGTTAGGTTAGGTTAGGTTAGGTTAGGTTAGGTTAGGTTAGGTTAGGTTAGGTTAGGTTAGGTTAGGTTAGGTTAGGTTAGGTTAGGTTAGGTTAGGTTAGGTTAGGTTAGGTTAGGTTAGGTTAGGTTAGGTTAGGTTAGGTTAGGTTAGGTTAGGTTAGGTTAGGTTAGGTTAGGTTAGGTTAGGTTAGGTTAGGTTAGGTTAGGTTAGGTTAGGTTAGGTTAGGTTAGGTTAGGTTAGGTTAGGTTAGGTTAGGTTAGGTTAGGTTAGGTTAGGTTAGGTTAGGTTAGGTTAGGTTAGGTTAGGTTAGGTTAGGTTAGGTTAGGTTAGGTTAGGTTAGGTTAGGTTAGGTTAGGTTAGGTTAGGTTAGGTTAGGTTAGGTTAGGTTAGGTTAGGTTAGGTTAGGTTAGGTTAGGTTAGGTTAGGTTAGGTTAGGTTAGGTTAGGTTAGGTTAGGTTAGGTTAGGTTAGGTTAGGTTAGGTTAGGTTAGGTTAGGTTAGGTTAGGTTAGGTTAGGTTAGGTTAGGTTAGGTTAGGTTAGGTTAGGTTAGGTTAGGTTAGGTTAGGTTAGGTTAGGTTAGGTTAGGTTAGGTTAGGTTAGGTTAGGTTAGGTTAGGTTAGGTTAGGTTAGGTTAGGTTAGGTTAGGTTAGGTTAGGTTAGGTTAGGTTAGGTTAGGTTAGGTTAGGTTAGGTTAGGTTAGGTTAGGTTAGGTTAGGTTAGGTTAGGTTAGGTTAGGTTAGGTTAGGTTAGGTTAGGTTAGGTTAGGTTAGGTTAGGTTAGGTTAGGTTAGGTTAGGTTAGGTTAGGTTAGGTTAGGTTAGGTTAGGTTAGGTTAGGTTAGGTTAGGTTAGGTTAGGTTAGGTTAGGTTAGGTTAGGTTAGGTTAGGTTAGGTTAGGTTAGGTTAGGTTAGGTTAGGTTAGGTTAGGTTAGGTTAGGTTAGGTTAGGTTAGGTTAGGTTAGGTTAGGTTAGGTTAGGTTAGGTTAGGTTAGGTTAGGTTAGGTTAGGTTAGGTTAGGTTAGGTTAGGTTAGGTTAGGTTAGGTTAGGTTAGGTTAGGTTAGGTTAGGTTAGGTTAGGTTAGGTTAGGTTAGGTTAGGTTAGGTTAGGTTAGGTTAGGTTAGGTTAGGTTAGGTTAGGTTAGGTTAGGTTAGGTTAGGTTAGGTTAGGTTAGGTTAGGTTAGGTTAGGTTAGGTTAGGTTAGGTTAGGTTAGGTTAGGTTAGGTTAGGTTAGGTTAGGTTAGGTTAGGTTAGGTTAGGTTAGGTTAGGTTAGGTTAGGTTAGGTTAGGTTAGGTTAGGTTAGGTTAGGTTAGGTTAGGTTAGGTTAGGTTAGGTTAGGTTAGGTTAGGTTAGGTTAGGTTAGGTTAGGTTAGGTTAGGTTAGGTTAGGTTAGGTTAGGTTAGGTTAGGTTAGGTTAGGTTAGGTTAGGTTAGGTTAGGTTAGGTTAGGTTAGGTTAGGTTAGGTTAGGTTAGGTTAGGTTAGGTTAGGTTAGGTTAGGTTAGGTTAGGTTAGGTTAGGTTAGGTTAGGTTAGGTTAGGTTAGGTTAGGTTAGGTTAGGTTAGGTTAGGTTAGGTTAGGTTAGGTTAGGTTAGGTTAGGTTAGGTTAGGTTAGGTTAGGTTAGGTTAGGTTAGGTTAGGTTAGGTTAGGTTAGGTTAGGTTAGGTTAGGTTAGGTTAGGTTAGGTTAGGTTAGGTTAGGTTAGGTTAGGTTAGGTTAGGTTAGGTTAGGTTAGGTTAGGTTAGGTTAGGTTAGGTTAGGTTAGGTTAGGTTAGGTTAGGTTAGGTTAGGTTAGGTTAGGTTAGGTTAGGTTAGGTTAGGTTAGGTTAGGTTAGGTTAGGTTAGGTTAGGTTAGGTTAGGTTAGGTTAGGTTAGGTTAGGTTAGGTTAGGTTAGGTTAGGTTAGGTTAGGTTAGGTTAGGTTAGGTTAGGTTAGGTTAGGTTAGGTTAGGTTAGGTTAGGTTAGGTTAGGTTAGGTTAGGTTAGGTTAGGTTAGGTTAGGTTAGGTTAGGTTAGGTTAGGTTAGGTTAGGTTAGGTTAGGTTAGGTTAGGTTAGGTTAGGTTAGGTTAGGTTAGGTTAGGTTAGGTTAGGTTAGGTTAGGTTAGGTTAGGTTAGGTTAGGTTAGGTTAGGTTAGGTTAGGTTAGGTTAGGTTAGGTTAGGTTAGGTTAGGTTAGGTTAGGTTAGGTTAGGTTAGGTTAGGTTAGGTTAGGTTAGGTTAGGATAGGTTAGGTTA